>JAWZYV010012828.1:0-144329 GCA_038373885.1 Cheiracanthium punctorium | reverse complement strand
GCTGAAAAAAGGGCAGCCGTTGCCATCGCTCGACTTAATTACCAGCAAGATGGCGGACGATCGAAACGTTAATCGCGTGCCACAGATCTAGAGACACTTTTTTGACGACAGCTGGCTGTGCCTGGGTAATCTATCCAGCTGTTCTCTCATTCTTCCCTTTTTCAGCAGATGTCAGTGCTGTTAAAAAGAATCGTGACCATTTTTTTACGGGAAATGACGTGCTAAAAAGTAAAGGATTCTCGTGGAGCTATGTCACCCGCAACTATTTTTATAGACATCAAATCTATTCTTCGTGACTGGCACCAGTCAAAACGTCAGATATGACAGTGTTGCCCAGAGCGGGAACACTGCGCGTTAAAGGGTTAAAATAGTAGTCTTTAGGAGCTTTTGGTGATATATATTGCTAAATTTCGAGGTCTGTCCTCATGCTGTCTAGATACAGGATTAACGGACATACGAGCTAAAAATATGTTCAACCTATTTCCATGTAGCTAAACATTTCATTCGTGAACGGAGAAAAGCTGAGAAAGACCTACTCTCCTGCAAAAAACCTTTTCAGCTACAGTTAGGTAAATGAACAGAGAGAGGAGTCTTTTAAAAAGTATTCGATTTTTTCAAAATAGAGGTTTCAGGATAAAATGAATAATTGGAAAAAATGTAGCGTAGTGTATGCAATGTAAAAAAAAATACAGATTTAATGAAGCTAATAAATCTATCATAATTTGTATTTATTAAGATTATCCCAGCATGCCTATAAGAAAAAAATTGTAATCCAAATCACTCTAAAATGATCACCATGTATTAGTCAATAGGAAATTAGCAATCTATAGAAGTAACAACTGTCCTGGAATTCTAATAATATTCATATTTAAATGATCCAAGCAACAAAACACTTTTGAATGTATCCTATGGATTTCTTCCCTACATAGTTTCACTTTAAAATTCGTAGTCAAAACTGTTATATGTTTAAATTTCAGCTGTATGTTTAACAATGACTTGAGCATTTCTAATTGCTTGGTTTCCGTGCGTGGGTCGTTCGGTCAGATCCCATGTTACACGAGGATTTACCGGAAAATGGTTGGAGATCAGATACTTCGTAGTAAGGAATCAGAGACAGTCAGTCTATGGTCGTGGGTTCGATTCCCACATCATCCGCTAAGTTAAGCGCGGAGTAAACCAGTAGTTACCAAATACGAGGTTTCCCTGGGTGGGTCAGTTAAGTCTGATCTCGGGTTCCATGAGGCTTTACCGAAAAATTCGTGGGTTCGATTGCCACATCATCCGCTAAGTAAAACGCGTAGTTACCAAATGCCTGGTTTCCCTGGATGGGTCAATTCCGGCAAATACGTGTTACACGGGGCTTTACCGGAAAAATACTGGGCTAGATTTCCTCCTTATCCACTAAGTTAAACGCGTAGTTACCAAATGCGTGGTTTCCTTGGATTGGTCAGCTCGAACAAATCCCGTGTTCCGCTCAGAGACAGCTAAACAGTCAGTCGATTCCCACATAAACCGATAGTGTACGGTCAAGGGTTAGATTATCACATTCTCCGCTAAGTTAAACGCGTAGTTACCAAACTCCTGGTTTCCCTGGGTTGGTCAGTTTGGTCAGATCCCTTGTTACACGAGGCTTTTTTTGTGTTGTACTGGTTCGGAGACAGCTAAACAGTCAGTCTACGGTCGTGGAATCCATTCCCAGATAATCCGTCAAGTTAAACGCGTAGTTACCAAATGCGTGGTTTCCTTTGGTTGGTCAGTTCGGGCAGATCCCGTGTTACGCGAGGCTTTACCGGAAAAATAGTGGGTTCGATTCCCACATCATCCGCCAAGTTAAACACGTAGGTAGCAAATGCGTGGTTTCCCTGGGTACGTCAGTTCGTTCAGAACCGCGTTTCACGCGGCTTTACCGGAAAGTTACTGGTTCCGATTCCCACGTCATTCGCTAGGTTAAACGCGTAGTTACCAAAAGCGTGCTTTTCCTGGGTTTGTAAGTTCGGTTAGATAACGTGTGTCACGAAGCTTTATTGCGTTGTACTTGATCAGAGACTGTCAAGCAGTCAGTCTACGGTCGTAGATTCGATTCCCAAATAATCCGCTAGTGTATGGTCGAGGGTTCGATTCCCACATAGTCCGCTAAGTTAAACGCGTAGTTACAAAATGCGTGGTTTCCCTGGGTTCGTCAGTTCGGTCAGATCCCGTGTTACAGGAGGCTTTAATGGAAAATTCTAGGGTTCGATTCCGACATCATCCGCAAAGTTAAACGCGTAGTTATAGAATGCGAGTTTTCCCTAGGTTGGTCAGTTCGGTGAGATCCCGTGTTACAGGAGGCTTTACTGCAAAATTCGTGGGTTCGATTCCCACGTAATCCACTAAGTTAAATGCGTAATTACAAAATCCGTTGTTTCTATCGGTGGGTCAGTTCGGTCAGATCCGTGTTACACGGGGGCTTTACCAGAAAATAACAGGGTTTGATTCATATCCGTGTCCATTCCGGGGGCTTTACCGGAAAACTACTGGGTTCGATTCCCTCGTCATCCGCTAACTTAAACGCGTAGTTACCAAATGCGTGGTTTCCCTGTGTTGGACAGTTCCGTGTAAACCCGTGTTACACGAGGCTTTTCCGGAAAATTCGTGGGTTCGATTCGAACATCTTATGCTACGTTAAACGCCTAGTTACCAAATGCGTGGTTTCCCTGGGTGGGTCAGTTCAGTGAGATACACGTTAAGCTTGGATTTACCCTAAAGTTACTCGGTTCGACACTGTCATACCCCGCTAAGTTAAATCCGTAGTTACCAAATGCGTGGTTTCAATGAGTTGGCCAGTTCGGTCAGAACCCGTGTTACACTTGGCTTTTTTGCGTTGTACTGGCGCAGAGATAGCTAAATAGTCAGTCTATTGTAGTCGATTCGAATCCCACCTAAACCGCTAAGTTAAACGCGTAGTTTCCAAATGCGGGGTTTGCCTTGTTTGGTCAGTTCGGTCAGATTCCTTGTTACACGAGGCTTTACCGGAAAATTCGTGGGTTCGATTCCCACATCATCCGCTAAGTTAAACGCGTAGTTACCGAATGCGTGGTTTCCCGGGTTGCTCCGCTCGGTCAGACGCCATTTTATACGAGGCTTTACCGAAAATTCCTGGGTTTGAATCTCGCATCTTCCGCAAGTGTTTGGTCGAGGGTTCGATTCCCACATCATCCGCTAAGTTAAAAGCTTAGTTCGTAAATGCGTGGTTTCCCTGGCTGGTCATTTCGGTCATATCCGCGTTTTACTAGGCTAAATTGTGTAGTACTGGATGAGAGATTGTCAAACAGTCAGACTACGGTCGTGGATTCGGTTTCCACATAATCAGCTAAGTTAAACGCGTAATTAGCAAATGCGTGGTTTCCGAGGGTGGGTCAGTTCAGTAAGTTCCGTGTTACACTGGGATTTACTGGAAAGTTACTCGGTTCGACTCTCTCATCATCCGCCAAGTTAAATCCGTAGTTACCAAATGCAGGGAGTTCGATTTCCTCATCATCCGCTAACTTAAACGCGTAGTTACCAAATGCGTGGTTTCCCTGTGTTGGTTAGTTCCGTGTGAACCCGTGTTAGACGAGGCTTTTCCGGAAAATTCGTGGGTTCGATTCCCACTTCTTCCGCTATGTTAAACGCGTAGTTACCAAATGCGTGGTTTCCCTGTGTTGGTCAGTTCGGTCAGATCCTGTGTTACAGGAGGCTTTAGTGGAAAATTCTTAGGTTCGATTCTGACAACATCCGCTAAGTTAAACGCGTAGTTAGAAAGTGCGTGGTTTCCCTGGGTTGCTCCGTTTGGTCAGACACCGTTTTACACGAGGCTTTACCGGAAAATTCGGGGGTTCGATTCCCACATCTTCCGCTAAGTTAAACGCGTAGTTAGCAAATGCGTGGTTTCCCTGGGTGGGTCAGATCCGTGTTTCACTAGGCTTTATTACGTAGTACTGGATCAGAGATTGTCAAATACTCATTTTACGGTCGTGGATTCGATTCCCTCATAATCCGCCTGTGTACGGTAGTGGGTTCGATTCCCACATATTCCGCTAAGTTAAAAGCGTAGTTACCGAATGCGTGGGTTCCCTGTGTTGCTCCGTTCGATCAGATCCCGTGTTACACGTGGCTTTACCAAAAACTTCTTTGGTTCGATTCCTACATCATCCGCCAAGTTAAACGCGTAGTTACCAAAAGCCCCTAGGTTGATCAGTTCGGTCAGATCCCGTGTTACAGGAGGCTTTACTGGAAAATTCTTGTGTTCGATTCCGACATCATCCGCTAAGTTAAATCCGTAGTTACCAAGTGCGTGGTTTCCCTGGGTTGGTCAGTTCGGCCAGAACCCGTGTTACACTTGGCTTTTTTGCTTTGTACTGGCGCAGAGAAACAGTCAGTCTACATTAGTCGATTCGATTCCCACATAATCCGCCAAGTTAACCCTTTCGCTCTCAATCCGCCCGTATCGGCTTTAGATGCACGCTCATAGCCCCGGCCTTACGCCAGGACGAAGCTTCGTCCCCCCTGTGCTTTCCAACATCCATTTAAGAGTGTCAAGTGTGAAAAACCCCTTTCTCGTGTTTGCTATTTTAACCCCCTTCCCCCTTTAGGTGAAAAGCTTAATTTACGAAGGGGTGCTTTTGAAATGCTTCGGGGAGGCACGCCCACGGATTCTTTGCAGTCCTGTTTTGATAGAGATATATCTACAAAGGTACGAAAGAAACGTGTTTCGTGGGGGAAAGGATTCAAAAACATTTCTCGGGCGTTTCCTGGATTTTGAGCAAGCATTCCAAATCAAAGCTTGGGAGCGAAAGGGTTAAACGCGTAGTTACCAAATGCAGGGTTT
This sequence comes from Cheiracanthium punctorium, assembly GCA_038373885.1. Lineage (NCBI taxonomy): Eukaryota > Metazoa > Arthropoda > Arachnida > Araneae > Cheiracanthiidae > Cheiracanthium > Cheiracanthium punctorium. Next base: position 139,483 of record JAWZYV010012828.1, on the reverse strand, counting down.
GCCTTGGTTGGTCAGTTCGGTGAGATCCCGTGTTCTACGAGGCTTTACGAGAAAATTCGTCGGTTCGATTCCCACATAAACCGCTAAGTTAAATGCTTAATTACAAAATCCGTTGTTTCTCTCGGTGGGTCAGTTCGGTCAGATGCGTTTCACACGGGGTTTTACCGGAAAGTTACTGGGTCCGATTCCCTCATCATCCGCTAAGTTAAAGGCGTAGTAAGCAAATACGTGGTTTCCCTGGGTTGGTCATTTCGGTCAGATCCCGTGTTACAGGATGCTTTACTGGAAAATTCTTGGGTTCCATTCCGACAGCATCCGCTAAGTTAAACGCGTAGTTACTAAATGCGTGGTTTCACTATGTGGTGTCCCTATCTCATGGTTTCCATTCGGTCAGATCCGTATTACACGGTTCTTTACCGAAAAATTACACTGCTTCATTGATATCCGTGTCCATTCCGGGGGTTTCCCGGAAAACTACTGGGTTCGATTCCCTCATTCCCTCATCATGGATTTACCGGAAAGTTACTCGGTTCGACTCGGTCATCATCCGCTAAGTTAAATCCGTAGTTTCCAAATGGTGTAGTTTCCCTGGGCGGGTAAGTTCGGTCAGATCCGTGTTTCACTAGACTTTATTGCGTTGCACTGGATCAGAGATTGTGAAACAGTCAGTATACGGTCGTGGATTCGATTCCCACATCATTCGCGAAGTTAAACGCGTAGTAAGCAACTGCGTGGTTTCAATGGGTGGGTCAGTTCGGTAAGATCCGTTTTACACTGTGCTTTACCGGATAGTTACTGGGTTCGATTCCCTCATCATCCGCTAAGTTAAACGCGTAGTTACCAAATGCGTGGTTTTCCTGGGTGTGTCAGTTCGGTTAGATCCGTGTTACACTTGGATTTTTTGCGTTGTACTGTCGCAGAGATAGCTAAACAGTCAGTACACGGTCGTCGATTCGAATCCCACATAATCCGCCAAGTTAAACGCGTAGTTACAAAATTCGGGGTTTATTTGGTTGGTCAGTTCGGTGAGATCCCGTGTTACACGAGGCTTTACAGGAAAATTCGTGTGTTCGATTCCCACATCTTCCGCAAAGTTAAACGCGTTGTTAATAAATGCTTGGTTTCCCTGGGTGGGTCAGATCCGTGTTTCACTAGGCTTTATTACGTAGTACTGGATCAGAGATTGTCAAATACTCATTTTACGGTCGTGGATTCGATTCCCTCATAATCCGCCTGTGTACGGTAGTAGGTTCGATTCCCACATATTCCTCTAAGTTAAAAGCGTAGTTACCGAATGCGTGGGTTCCCTGGGTTGCTCCGTTCGATCAGATCCCGTGTTACACGAGGCTTTACCAAAAACTTCTTTAGTTCGATTCCTACATCATCCGCTAAGTTAAACGCGTAGTTACCAAAAGCCCCTAGGTTGATCAGTTCGGTCAGATCCCGTGTTACAGGAGGCTTTTTTGGAAAATTCTTGTCTTCGATTCCGACATCATCCGCTAAGTTAAATCCGTAGTTTCCAAGTGCGTGGTTTCCCTGGGTTGGTCAGTTCGGTCAGAACCCGTGTTACACTTGGCTTTTTTGCGTTGTACTGGCGCAGAGAAACAGTCAGTCTACATTAGTCGATTCGATTCCCATATAATCCGCGAAGTTAACCCTTTCGCTCTCAATCCGCCCGTATCGGCTTTAGATGCACGCTCATAGGCCCGGCCTTACGCCAGGACGAAGCTTCGTCCCCCTTGTGCTTTCCAATATCCATTTAAGAGTGTCAAGTGTGAAAAACCCCTTTCTCGTGTTTGCTATTGTGACCCCCTTCCCCCTATGGGTGAAAAGCTTCATTTACGAACGGGTGCTTTTGAAATGCTTCGGGGAGGCACGCCCACGGATTCTTTGCACTCCTGTTTTGACAGAGATATATCTACACAGGTACAAAAGAAACGTGTTTCGTGGGGGAAAGGATTCAAAAACATTTCTGGGACGTTTCCGGGATTTTGAGCAAGCATTCCAAATCAAAGCTTGGGAGCGAAAGGGTTAAACACGTAGTTACCAAATGCAGGGTTTGCCTTGGTTGGTCAGTTCGGTGAGATCCCGTGTTCTACCAGGCTTTACGAGAAAATTGGTGGGTTCGATTCCCACATAAACCGCTATGTTAAATGCTTAATTACAAAATCCGTTGTTTCTCTCGGTGGGTCAGTTCGGTCAGATGCGTTTCACACGGGGTTTTACCGGAAAGTTACTGGGTCCGATTCCCTCATCATCCGCTAAGTTAAAGGCGTAGTAAGCAAATACGTGGTTTCCCTGGGTTGGTCATTTCGGCCAGATCCCGTGTTACAGGATGCTTTACTGGAAAATTCTTGGGTTCGATTCCGACAGCATCCGCTAAGTTAAACGCGTAGTTACTAAATGCGTGGTTTCCCTATGTGGTGTCCCTATCTCATGGTTTCCATTCGGTCAGATCCGTATTACACGGTTCTTTACCGAAAAATTACAGGGCTTCATTGATATCCGTGTCCATTCCGGGGGTTTCCCGGAAAACTACTGGGTTCGATTCCCTCATTCCCTCATCATGGATGTACCGGAAAGTTACTCGGTTCGACTCAGTCATCATCCGCTAAGTTAAATCCCTAGTTTCCAAATGCGTAGTTTCCCTGGACGGGTAAGTTCGGTCAGATCCGTGTTTCACTAGGCTTTATTGCGTTGTACTGGATCAGAGATTGTGAAACAGTCAGTATACGGTCGTGGATTCGATTCCCACATCATTCGCTAAGTTAAACACGTAGTAAGCAACTGCGTGGTTTGAATGGGTGGGTCAGTTCGGTAAGATCCGTTTTACACTGTGCTTTACCGGATAGTTACTGGGTTCGATTCCCTCATCATCCGCTAAGTTAAACGCGTAGTTACCAAAAGCGTGGTTTTCCTGGGTGTGTCAGTTCGGTTAGATCCGTGTTTCACGATTCTTTATTGCGTTGTACTGGATCAGAGATAGTCAAATAGTCATTCTACGGTCGTGGATTCGATTCCCACATAATCCGCTAATGTACGGTAGTGGCTTCGATTCCCACATTCTCCGCTAAGTTAAAAGCGTAGTTACCGAATGCGTGATTTCCCTGGGTTGCTCCGTTCGATCAGATCCCGTGTTACACGAGGCTTCACCAAAAACATCTTGGGTTCGATTACTACATCATCTGCTAAGTCAAGCGCGTAGTTACCAAATGCGTGGTTTCCCCCGGTGTGTCAGTTCAGTTAGATCCCTTGTTTCACGATGCTTTATTGTGTTGTACTGGATTAGAGGTTGTCAAACAGTCAGTCTACGATATTGGATTCGATTTCCACATAATTGTACTGTACGGTCGTGGGTCCGCTAAGTTAAACGCTTAGTTACCAAACTCGTGGTTTCCATGGCTTGGTCAGTTCCGTGTGAACCCGGGTTACACGAGGCTTTTCCGGAAAATTCGTGCTTTCGATTTCCACATCTTCCGCTAATTTAAACATTTCGGTCCCAAATGCGTGGTTTCCCTGGGTTGGTCAGTTCAGTCAGATCCCGTATCACAGGAGGCTTTACCGGAAAGTTACTGGAATCGATTCCCTTATCATTCGCTAAGTTAAACGCATAGTAAGCAAATGCGTGGTTTCCCTTGGTTGGTCAGTTCGGTCAGATCTTGTGTTTCAGGAGGCTTTACTGGAAAATTCTTGGGTTCGTTTCCGACATCATCCGCTAAGTTAAACGCGTAGTTAGCAAATGCGTGGTTTCCGAGGGTGAGTCAGTTCAGTAAGATCCGTGTTACACTGGGATTTACTGGAAAGTTACTCGGTTCGACTCTCTCATCATCCGCCAAGTTAAATCCGTAGTTACCAAATGCGTGGTTTCTCTCGGTTGGTCAGTTCGGTCAGAACCCGTGTTACACTTGGCTTTTTTGCGTTGTACTGGCGCAGAGATAGCTAAACAGGCAGTCTACGGCCGTCGATTCGATTCCCACATAATCCGCCAAGTTAAACGCGTAGTTAATAAATTCGGGGTTTATTTGATTGGTCAGTTCGGTGCGATCGCGTGTTATAAGAGGCTTTACCGGAATATAAGTGGGTTTGATTCCCACATCATCCGCTATGTTAAATGCGTAGTTATGAAATCGGTTTTTTCTCTCGGTGCGTCAGTTCGGTCAGACCCCGTGTTACACGAGGCTTTACAGGAAAATTCTTAGATTCGATTTCCACATCATCCCCTAAGTTAAACGCGTAGTTACCGAATGCGTTCTTTCCCTGGGTTGCTCCGTTCGTTCAGACCCCGTTTTACACGAGGCTTTACCGGAAAATTCGTGGTTTCGATTCCCACATCTTCCGCTAAGTTAAACGCGTTGTTAGCAAATGCGTGGTTTCCCTGGGTGGGTCAGTTCGGTCAGATTCGCTTTTCACTAGACTTTATTGCGTTGTACTGGATAAGAGATTGTCAAACAGTCAGTCTACGGTCGTGGATTCGATTCGCTCATCATCCGCTAAGTTAACCCATTTATGCCTAGCGTCCCTTTTTTCGGACGGCATTTTCGCTATTAGTCGAAAACGTTATTTATTTTTCCTAGTCTTTATTCGCGAGTATTGAACTTCAATTATACAAAATATTTTAATATGGCCAAGTAGGATGTTGACATTTCAATTTTTATACCTAATGATTTTAAATGAAATCATCCCTTGTTCAAAAATTTGACATCAGAAATTTATCAATTACTGCTGGTGTTAGCAAAAATCGAAGAAAGTCGCAAAAATATCCATGCATGAATGGGTTAAACGCGTAGTTAGTATTTGCGTGGTTTCCCTGGTGGTCATTTCGGTCACATCCGTGTTTCACTAAGCTTTATTGCATAGTACTGGATCAGAGATTGTCAAAGAGTCAGTCTACGGTCGTGGATTCGATTAACACAAAAATCCGCTAGTGTTTGGTCGAGGGTTCGATTCCCACATCATCCGGTAAGTTAAACGTTAAACGCGTAGTTAGCAAATGCGTGGGTGATTTCAGTCAGATCTGTGTTACACGAGGCTTTACCAAAAAGTTCTTGGGTTCGATTCCCACATCTTCCGCTAAGTTAAACGCGTATTTACCAAATTCGTCGCTTCCCTGGGTTGGTCAGTTCTGTCAGATCCCGTATCACATGAGGCTTTACTGGAAAATTCTTGGGTTCGATTCCGACATTATACGCTAAGTTCAATGCGTAGTTACCAAATGCATGGTTTCCCTGGTTGGGTCCCTTCGGTGAGATCCCGTGTTACACGAGGATTTATTGCGTTGAACTGGGCTAGAGATAGTGAAACATTACGTCTGCGGTCGTGGGTTCGATTTCCACATTTTCCGCTAATTTATACGCGTAGTTATCAAATGCGTGGTTTCTCTGGGTGCGTCCATATCGTCAGATCTGTGTCACACTTGGCTTTTTTTCGTTGTACTGGCTCAGAGATAGCTAAACAGTCAGTCTACGGTCGTGGATTCGATTCCCACATAAATCGTCAAGTTAAACGCGTAGTTACCAAATGCGGTGTTTCCCTTGGCTGGTCACTTCGGTGAGATCACGTGTTACACGGGTTGTATTGAGTTGTACTGGATGAGAGGTAGTCAAATAGTCATTCTAGGGTCGTGGATTCGATTCCCATATAATCCGCTAGTGTATGGTCGAGGGTTTGATTCCCACATCATCCGCTAAGTTAAACGTGTAATTACAAAATTCGTGGTTTCTCTCGGTGGGTCAGTTCGGCCAGATCCCGTGTTACCCGAGGCTTTATTTAATTGTACTGGATCAGAGATATTCAAACACTCCGTGTATGGTGGTGGATTCGATTCCCACATCATCCGCTAAGTTAAACGCGTAGTTACCGAATTCGTGTTTTCTGTGGGTTGCTCCGTTTGATTAGATCCCGTGTTACACGAGGCTTTACCAAAAACTTCTTTGGTTTGATTCCTACATAATCTGCTAAGTCAAACGCGTAGTTTCCAAATGCGTGGATTCCCTGCGTTGGTCAGTTCCGTGTGAATCCGTGTTACACGAGGCTTTACTGGAAAATTCGTCGGTTGGATTCCCACATCTTCCGCTATGTTAAACGCGTAGTTACCAAATGCGTATTTTCCCTGGGATTGTCAGTTCGCTCAGATCCCGTGTTACAGGAGGGTTTACTGGAAAATTCTTGGGTTCGATTCCGACATCATCCGCTAAGTTATACGCGTAGTTAGCAAATGCGTGGTTTCCCTAGGTGTGTCAGTTCAGTCAGATCCGTGTTACTCGGGGCTTTAGCGGAAAGTTACTGGGTTTGATTCCCTCAACATCCGCTAAGTTAAACGCGTAGTTACCAAATGCCTTGTTTTCCTAGTGTGTCAGTTCGGTTAGATCCCGTGTTTCACGAGGCTTTATTGCGTTGCACTGGATCAGAGAGAATAAAACAGTCGGTTCGGTCGTGGATTCGATTCCCACATAATCCGCTAGTGTATAGTCGAGGTTTCGATTCCCACATCATTCGCTAAGTTAAACGCGTAGTTAGCAAATGGGTGGTTTCCCTGGGTTGGTCAATTCGGTCAGATTCCGCGTTACACGAGGCTTTTTTGCGTTGCACTAGCTCAGAAAAAAGGTGTAGTTAATACATATAAGTAATGCATATCGAAATTTTAAGTTGACTGCCTACCTTAAAATGCGAATTTTAGAAATAAGCACTGTTTTAGGCTTAATATTAAATCTGAATGTTTTATATCTCTGAATTATGTTAAACTTTTCTGTTATCCTTCTTAGAACTTGAGTTACAGGAATTTTATTATGAGGCATCTTAAAGAAATATTTAAGATTAGTCTCTGCTTTTTTTCAAAATTCATATTTTGAGATTATGATTATCATTGAAGCACTCGAACTCCAAAAAATATGTTTAAATATCATGAAACTTTAGTAAAATACTCCAAAAGAGTAGATTTAGTGAATGAAGCTCTACAGAGCACAGCGAACTTATATCTAATTTTTAGTTATTTGAAGTAGTGAATCGTCATATATTTGTATGACTTTTCTGCGCTTAAAAACGTTTACTTTTCTTCTTAAAATAAGATAAATTTATGGTAGTGGCGTATTCTCTTAGGGAGATTTCAAACATCAGAATAAAATTTACAGTTTAAAAATATGTTCTTTAAATTTAAATTTTGGTCTTTAGCAAAAGCGCTATTTTAATACAATTTTTTATGGATGTTTTGAGCGTAAAATATTAGAACATTCAAAAATAAACATAATTTTTTATTAACAGAATTAAAGCATATCTTATAATATAATTCCGAAACTGGTAATTTTCAAAATACTATATGAAAATCTACTACAAAGGTAGACAATTACCTTAAAAAGTCTTGTATCCTCTTTTCAAAACTTCAACTAGGTATGCAGAAACACAGACTTAGTCATATGTAAGGTATATTCATTTTTTAAAGCTATAGTACATTTATCAGAACATAACATCTTAAAGCATATGTTATAAATTTGTAAGTGCAGTACAGATATTTAAACTTTTAGTCTAAGAATTTTTTATTTTAGTGTTAAGAATTCAAAGATTACATTAAACTTTTCACAAAATATTCTTTGGAACTGAAAATTAAGAACATCTGCTCAGTGATAATTCCTTACATCAAACTAATGCAAACTTTAGAACTATCGCAATAAATCGAAAACTCGGTCAACTTAATTTGTTAAAGATAATTTTATGACCTAAACTGTTCTTTTACAGCGTTGTAAAATACTTTTGCGTATCTTTATCAGATTCAGTAGGTCAGCCATAGGTAAAATCAGAAAGAACATATATTGTAGTTTAATAAACATACGGAATAAATCTGTTTTTTCAAATGCATGATATATAGTAGCATTTTACCAAAGGAGAAAACTGTGTATGGATATTTCAAAAACTTATAAATAATTATTAAGTTTAAGAAATAGTATTTATTCTCATATTTTGCATTTTTGAGGTAGAATACGTACATTTATCTTTATAGTTATTGAAATTTACAGTTAAGGTAATTTTCATGTTCGGATAAAGGATTCAACCAACAGAAAATTCCAATAAAAAGTTTCGAAACGAAGTAAATATGAGAACAAATTACCAAATAAGCCTATTTTATTATTCATTTTAAGAGAATGACTGTTAAAAGAATGACAGTGGTTTGACGCTTTCAGCAACTATAACATTTTTGCAGCTACCAAATTTTGATTATTGATAGACTTTAAATTTATCTTAAAAGAAATAACATGTTTATCATTTATAAATATATTTTTAAAGTGACTTCATAATTGCAAAATAAAACTTGCAGTAGATTATGCATTACTAGCCTAATCCTATCAGCAACTGTGCTTGTCTCATACTTTTGTGTGTTAAGTCACACGGTTAATCGTAAGAACTCGAATTTCAGATGTATTTTTAACTCTGAAAGATATAATATATAATGAAATATATAGAAATCAAGACAATTTCCATAGTATGAAAGAAACTGCGCCCTTCGTTGTGTAACAGATTAAATTGACATCATTAAGAACCACCAAGTAATTGCTTCTTATGTAAATCTGTTTCCTAAATGAAGTTAAAATAGCATGCAGAATGTATCAGGTTGTAACGAAAGTTTTCCGCCATATCTGCCTGAAAAACTAACTTCTTACTCCTTAGATAACTGATTTTGAACTTTCGGTACCAAACCTGCACAGTGTCACATGATACAACAATAGTACTTAAAGCTGTACTCATAATTTGTTGATATTATGTAGCTGACTTTTTGCAACACAAATGGAAGTAAATGATGGTTCAAATCCTCTAGAGTGATAGTTCCATTTGGGACAGCTTATAATTAATGATAACTATATTTTTTACAGATTTCACAACAGTGTTATAAAGTAAGCCTCTTTCTTTCAAATGCCAAAAATCGTTTCACAAAATATGAGCAAATACGCCAACGCGAACTGTGTGCTGACGATGTTTGCGGTGGCGGGAAACTTTCGTTACAACCTAATATTAAAAATATAAACTCAATGCATTGTGATCATTTCTATATCGTAAAAATATGTTAAAAACAAGAATTGTGTACATTTCCGTACTGAGAAATAATGATTTAAAAAAGTGATTATACTCCCAAAATATTTGAAAGTGAAAGTGTTTTTGGTAAAAGTGTTAATATATTTTATTTTTAAAATTGCATCAATCAGTGGTTGTTGCAATTGGATAGTTTTTTTTAAATTGAAACTGGAAAACCTTGAAGGAAGATCGGAAGACTAGAAGAAACAAACACGATTTTAAATAACCTATTGGTTCTAAGACTCAAAACCGACAGACCGAACCGACAGACTCAAACCACAAAGAGCATAAGCAGTTAAATGAAGAGTTTGAGAAAGACTCACTTCTATTTGTGCAACAATAACTGCAGGTGTAACTTTATATAATAAAAACATATGATAAACAGAATAATTATATGTTTTTTTTATTTAAGTATTGCTTTTCTGAGGTGTAAACCTACTGAAAGCCTCGAAAATAAATTAAAGCTAAAAAAAATATACGGTTCACTGAACCAAACGGCTTAAAAATCTAGTATATTGAGTAAGAATGAAATATTTAAAAAAAAATAAAAGTCACAACGATTTCTATTCTTATTCCAATCACGCTGGAAAGGGCATTGGGTAAGTTACAAATCTTGGATGTCTACTTTTGATGCCATTTCGAGTTTCTCAGATTTTTTACGTTGATCTTATTTTGAATTTTGTGCTCGCAAAAGCATAAGCGGCATGATGGCCTGTATGTCAAACTGTCATTATATTCCATATTTCAAGCTGTTGAAATATTCCACATTGGTACACATAGATGATATTTTCATGATTTCCCAACTTTAGTGGTCAAAATATTTTTTCACTGATTCTCTTTAAGGCAAGGAATGAAATACTACCAAGTGTATTTTAAATATTTATAAGAGCTACTTTCTTCGTTTAACAAGCAAGTACATCATGCATATATTATTCATTTAAAATATACAAAAGTGCTTTATAACTGTTTCATTTAAGGAATTTGGGAAAGTTATGATTTTTAGAGCTCATATTTAATCTTGTGTGAATATTCATAGATATACACTTTGAAATAATATTGTTCCAAATTATTATTTTATATATTCGAATTCACATTAATTTGTACTCTGTTTAATCACAGTTTGCAACTTAATAATTGTATAGCAGATAAAATATTATTTAAGAAACCAATCTGAAAAAAAGCATGTATTCAATAAGCATGTATTCATAAAACACACACAATTACTGGAAACGATATCCAAGCAGATATATTGCTACGGTGTTGTGTTTGTGTTTCAAGGCAAACCTGCACGCGGAGTATCTGCCTAGGATGAGGGGTGCCTTGGTAGGAGGACTTTCTAAGGGGTTCTAACTCGTATTCACGTTACATCTAGAGAAAACCTACCAAAACTCCAGACCGTTAGATCGACAGCCGCGCGATGGGACCCGAACCCGAGACCTTCACACCTCTTCCGTCTTCCATTTTCAGTGACTTAACCACTGTACCATGGTGAGGCATTTCTACAGTATTTTACACTAGCATAATAATGCAATTATAAAAACGACAAAATTTATATTGCTTTGCACAGTTACTGTATTATTTTTGATGTACTAATGAGACATTTGTACAAAGACCTTGGTTATCTTTTAATCCCCAGTTTTTACTGAAATTCATACTTCAATCTTTCTAAAAACTTCTTTATAGCTAGTTTTATACTAAGATCACATGTAGGGGCAGACAAATCTAATTGCTTCATGCATTGGTATATCTAACAAAAGTGAGATATCAAGAAAAGTATGAAACCGTTTCGTTAGGAAAATATTGTACTGTATGACAAGTACTGCAGTATATTTTCCCATGCCTTATGAAATTTTTTATAAGCACTTTCGATTTACAGCTACACTAACAGGATGCATATATCTTTCTTTACATTCTTGAACGCTACATACTTTTCATGAAAATTATTTGTGTCGGACGAATTCCAAAGTTGATATATTTAAGCTTAAAAATGTATTTAGTGTGATTAAAGTTTTTCTAACTGCTATTTTGCTATGCATAATCATAATGTCTTTTTTTCAAGAATGTTCAGAATGTTCACTACGCATGGACTATCTGCCTAGTATCAGAGGTGCCTTGGTTGCAGGCCTTTCTGGGAGATTTTAATGCGTATTCACGTTACATCTGTAGAAAAACGAGCAAAACCCCAGACTGTTAGATCGACAGCCACGCGATGCGAACCCGGAACCTCCCTAGTACAGCCGTCTACCATTTAGAGAGTCTAATAAATTCGGCCATGGTCAGTCCTACACATGAATCATATTTTAAATTTGAGTTTTACTGCGATAAACGTTTGAGAGGATATATCCTATATTAAATTAAAAAATATTCTATATACACCAACCAGAATAATAGGATTTTCCAACGAATATCTCTGGAGAAGGAATTTTTACATGAGATGGCATCTAAATATCTAAACAGAAAAGTCACATATCAGTATGTTTACAAAGGTATCCCAGAACGGTATTACAAGATTATCACTGTTTACTGAAATTTTATTAAAATTACGAAGTCAAAATGTGCACAAACCTTTCGAAAATACGTATGAATCTTTTCCAGTTCGTCTGTTTTAAGCATTCGGGCGTCAAAAGCGTTATTTATTCCAGAACTCCTGTCCTCTTATACTAGACAGAGAGAGATAATGCTTTGAATCTCGACATTTAAGCTGGATGATATTTTATATATCTTCGGATTATATGGCCAAAAATAAAATTGATTTCGATTTGAAAAATATGGAAAGTATACCTGTAATATTGGAAAAACGCTTGGTATGTTCTTACTATATTTTTATGTAGAAAAATGCTGTTTTAAAGTTAATAGTAATAAAATGAGCTAATGAAAAAGATCATTATTTTTACAGAAATTTCTATGTAAAATTTTGGTCTCAGATTGGTTAGAATATTTTTACTCAGTAACGTTTGTGAAACATATCGAAGAAGTACATTCGTATTTATATCTCACTACATGCAACTAGAATATACAGGGTTGTCCAAATTAAACTTCCCCAACTCAGAGGCCTGTGCAGGATGTTGTATGGGTAATAATGTGATGAAATTTTGAAATCAGACACTTAAGATCACGCGCTGGTGATTTATTAAAAAAATTATTAGTACAAGAATTTGCCGATAGGTGGCGCTGTAGATCAACAAGACGTTCTACAGATGTTCTGTATGTGTGCCGTGGTCGAATAGGGCATATCAACAACAAGAGAAACAGTTGGCACACTGAGAACACCATGTGACGATCGGTCCGTGGCGTCCACGACCGCCAAAGCAACGTCTTGTACGCGTGCATAATCCACAACATGTCGCCCTCTACCTGGTAAAATTCCCAGCTTCCCGGTTCTTTCGAACTTCTTCATCATGCCTCGTAAAGCGCGTGGTGTCATTGGTCCGCGGTGTAAGTTCTTCAGACGACGGAATGCTCTTATCGCAGCACGGGAGTTCTCGTCATTCTGGTAGAAAAGTTTCACTAACAGAGCTTTGTCTTTCAAAGTCACCAAAGTTGTGCATCAGCGAGCTGGAAACAACTGCCTGTGCAGCGCCTGTCTTCCACTTTTGCAGGGCTCGTCTTTTGGATACGTTGCGCAGAAGCTTTATTTCTGCAAATCACGTTGTTGCTATATGCAAATTACTAGTTTTACAGCGCCACTTATCGGCAACATCTTGTACAAATAATTTTTTTGTTTTAATAAATCACGAGCGCGTGATCTGAAGTGTCTGTTTTCAAATTTCATCACATTATGACCCATACAACATCTTGCACAGGTCTCTGAGTTGGGGAAATTTAATTCGGACAACCCTGCATATGTATATATATGAATTTATTTTTATATATTTATCAGATTATGATCTTCATAAATAATAAGCTATAAAGTGTAATTTAATTAAATTCTTATCAATAAATTTTTTATTACACTTTTCTTTCAATTAATTAATTTGAAATTGATAGTTTAACAGATTTATAGCGGAACGAAACAATATTTTTTTAATAAAAAAAAGTTGAAAAAAATGAGGAATGTGCTCATTATGAAAATAGGAAGGTATTAAATAAAATATCAAGTCAAATATTAACTGTTGAATAATCATAATAAAGTAAGATCATATGCAAATGAAGAACGAAAAAATGTAAATAAATTATCAGAATGTCAGATTCCAGAATGTAGTAACTCAGGTTTAATTCATAGTGCACAAAATACCACTGTTTAGAAGGCATGTTTACATTTAATCTGTGGAACCGAAAATGTTTTATCAGTTTTTAGTATCGTAGCCCTGTTAATAATCAAAGTTTCTGTCCACATTAAGAATTGGATCAATTGGGAACTCGAAGTGGAAAATGCAAGTGCCTGTCTGACGCTGTTTACACAAACATCATGCATATGTCAGGGAGTAGCACAAATAAAATCATTAAAATGTAAAATTTTCGTAGAGTGGCTTGAATACTTTCAGTCGTAACAGTAACTTAATGACTGTTAATATAAAATTTAAAATGTCGCTCTCAAGTGTAATTGTCTTATTTCACCAGAAAACAAATTCATTTTGACTAATTGTTTTTACTAAGATATAGTTGCAATACCGTTTATTAGTAAAGTAATGGTATAAATCATTATGATTTGTTTATATTTGCTCTACTACATTTACTTTTTCTACACAATTTTTTTGCACAAGTTCTTTTTACTACCTGCTGCATAAAAATACACTTTTTCGGAGTAGTAAAATTTTTTACATTTTGAGGAAATCTTTAAGAAGAGAGTTTCTATCATTTTTAATGAATCCCCAAGAGAGAGAGATTGTATTTGGGTTGCAAAGTTTGACACCTGTCTCTCACAGAAATTTTAGATTCAGATTGATATTTTGATGTTGAAAGGGATTATGGTTTCGATTATGAAGCGTATAGAAAATATTCATACGCCTGTGACAACCTGTCATTTATTTCTGTATTTAATGCAGTACAAAATAAATATAATGTCACATTTGGTACTTCTTTTCAGACATTTAATAGTTGAATTTATTTTGTAACAGTAAGTTATATTTAACATTAGCAACATATTTTATCTAAAAACCGATTGCTGGCGTAAATTTTTTAAAGATGTGTTAAAAAAATAATAAAGATATTTTTCATGAACAATGAAACTCCGTGAGGAAACACTAAAAAAATTAACCAAAGAATAGAATTCGACAATTTAAAAAATAATATTTTCTGTTCTTTCATTATGCTTATGGTAGCAAATAGTAAATTTTTGATTACATAGTTTTTGAAGTATAATATTTTTAAAACTGATTTCTAGACAGCCGTATAGCTATAGAGTACACGATCATTTACTTATCACGGTGTGTAGAGCATCCCTTATATGCAGTTGTGCATAATGATTAGCGATATTATCAGCCGCAAATATATATATATTATCAATTTTATTTTAATGCTTACCTTATTTACCGTGTTGGGTCGCTCCTGGTTACAAAAATGAGAAAACTATATACGGAAACCCATAATGCAATATTTTAGTTAGTATAAAACACTACACAGTGCACGCAAATTTTGGCTAAAACCTTGGAAAATCTTAATGTGTGACTTAGAAAATAATGTTATGTCTGTATTTATAAATTAGCTAGCCGCCTTCGGCGACCAGCTGGTTTGCCATCTTCATAAATCTTGTTCGGAGAGAATCCTGTTTCCCACCGACTTCCTTGGCCCTGAAATCGCTCAGATTCTGAATGGGATTTAAAATTAAGATAGTTTCAAACAAGGGCGGCATTAGTGTAAGTGGCGCCCCTGTTACCGTAAAAAAGACGATCCTTTTATTCTCTACTTAGTTTTTGAGCTCGAAGTGACGCCCCTTCGAAAGCCGGCGCACCGATGCAATGCTTACCTTGCTTACCGTGTCGGGCTGCCCCTGGTTACAAAAATAAGATGATTTAGTGATAAAAACTACAAAATGGTACAAGTTATTTTCGTCCTATATTAATTCTGAAGTGCTTCTGGATATATAGCCCGTTATAAAAAAAATCAAACCCGGAAAAAAAAAGAATGATGCACGAAAATTTAAAACACCCAGATTTTAAATACGCTCTAAAGTGCTATATATTAAAAGCGTATCATAATGTATGCGGCTTCTCTATTTTCTTCCTTATTCTATTGAGTTATAAAGAACTTTAAAAAAAGAAAACAAATGTGTTTATTTAACCTTAACAAAAGGTATAATAAAGCAAAATGTTACCCTATAATGATATACATACAGGGTCAGTTTGATATAATCTTTCAAACGAAAAGGGATGAAAGAACAGCCCGCGCGTGTGGAGCATAAAACATCATAGAAATCCTGCCCTATCTCTAACCGTTTCCGAGTAATGGTGGATAAAGGAAATTATGTTTTTTTGTTATACCACCTGAAAAAACCCAAATTTTTGAGGCTTTTGAAAGACCTGGGTGCAAAATAAGCACAAATTTACAAAGAGCAGAAAAAATTCTATAGTGTGGCACCATTTACATCAGGATATCCCTACTTTATAAGGTGCTACAAGCGCTGAAACATTTTCGAAGTTAAAAATCGAATTGTAGTTAAAATCTGTAATCGGCAATTCCGCAAACGCCCTTCTAGATACAAGCAGTCAAATGCTCCCAAAACTAGTCCATTGCACAAGTTTAAGAATGAGCCCAAAATAAAACACGTTGGTGTTCTAGATCAGGAGAAATGTAATTTTTTGTTTGCAATATATAACCGAAATCGGCGTTCTTCGAATAAGGAGATTCACGAGGTACCATGGATTTTTCTGTCTTTAATATCATGTCCGGCTTGAGCCTGCTGTTTTGTCAGATGCAAAGACGAAAGCTATAACGTCAAACAAGAAAATTAGCATTTTATTTGGTTTGGAAATACAACAATGGAAACAAAAGAAGTATGATGTTTCCCACGCCTTTCACAATGGAATATGTAAAGAAATTACCAATGCGTATCTTACATCTACTAGTATGATGAAAACACATACTATTATGTAGTTAGTAACAGATGTGTATACGTTTAATTTACTCAGCATCTAGTAATCGTTTGGTGAATTTCGTAGAATGCCTTATTAGACGAATGCCGATTTCGGTGATGTATTGCAAACAAAAAATTACATTTCTCTTGATCTAGAACACCAATTTGCTTCATTGTGCATTCTAAAGCTTTTAGAATTCATTCTAAATCGCTTTCTCATTCTAAAGCTTGTGGAACGGACCAGATTTTATGACATTCGAGTACTTGTAGCTAGAAGGGGGTTTGCGGAATCGCTGATTACAGTTTTTGGCTACAATTCGATTTTTAACTTCGCCAATGTTTCCGCGCTTATAGCTCCTGATAAAATAGAGATTCCTGATGTAAATGGTGCCACCCTAAATATGTACTTATTTTGCCCATAGGTCTTTCAGAAAACTCACAAGTTAGGTTTTTTTCAGGCGGTATAACAAAAAAACAGATTTTCCTACTATCCACGTAACTTGAAAACGATTAGGGATAGGACAGGGTTTCTCTTTTCGTTTGGCAGATTATGTAAAACTCATCCTCCATATTATATATATATATATATATACCGGGTGATCCAAAAGTCAGGACAAAATTTAAAAATTCATTTAAAAAGAGCAAATAATGATAGAAAATTGCGGTATTGCGGTTTGCACAAATAGGTTTAGGGTATAGGTTATAGGATTTTTTTTTAATGACAAGAAAGTTTGTAGGTCCAAATTTACCGGTAGGTGGCGCTGACATGCACAATGGGAATCAAATTTCCAAATTTTTCACTAGCTTTTGATGCATCCTGGATAAACCAAAGTTTAAAAATTCATTAAAAAAGAACAAATAATGATAAAAAATTGCAGTTTGCATAGAAAGCATTACAGAGATTTCGGATTTTTTTAAATTGGAAATTTGGTTCCCATTGTGCATGTCAGCGCCACCTACCGGTAACATTTGGAATTACAAACTTTCTTGTCATTAAAAAAAATCCCATCATACCCTACACCTATTTCTGCAAACCGCAATTTTTTATCATTATTTGCTCTTTTTTAATGAATTTTTGAAGTTTGTCCTGACTTTTGGATCACCCGGTATATATATATATATATATATATATATATATATGTATTTATATATACACATATATATTTACAACATCACATGCGCAAACAGTCTAAATATCACTTATAATTCAAAATCAGATAATAAACTTTTAGCTTGATATTTTCAGAATAAAGCAATTTACTGCTTAAAAAGGTAATTTTAGTGCTTCATTCTCTAATGAATACTCTAATCTGAAGAACATTAGAAAATAAATTACTGCATTTCACAATACGTGAGAATATACCTTATATCATATTTTCGTATGCATTTATATCCGAAAGAAAAAAAACCATTCTGTAAGATGGCAATATTTCGTTTAATATTAAACTGGTATATGCATTGAAATTTTTAGACATAAGGGAAACTTCAATTTTTTCCCGATTTCAAAACTTCAAAATTTCGAATTCTGAAAAGTCATATGCTGGTACCAATTTAAAATGTGCTTCTCACGGACCAAAGACGTGACAGAAAACTTATCGAAAGAAAGCAGAGAAAACTATGAATTATTTATTTACGGTTTTGACGACTTGTTTATATTTCAATATATAAATAATAAGTCCATATGATATTCCATGTACACACTCATCACAATCACACACATACACGTTTATTTAAGAAAGTATTACTTATTTATAAAATCAAATCAGTAAAGTAATTATTTAATAATTTGTATATATAAGAAATAAATATATCGTATGGTAAAATTATTTTGCTTCTGTGATATTTGGGCTAAGACAGCAATGGCACATTGAATGTTCTAACATGTTAAAGTAAAAGGAAGGAAACAACATTATAAATATATTAAAAAATAAATTTACATTTTAAACGTCGTAAAAAATGTTTAAAGATAATATTATTTAGCATTATAGAATACGCGTTGAAATGTAATGTAAAAATTAAACAGGGACAAGCGCGGTAATTATGACCACCTAATTTTTGCAATAAGTTTATAGTGTGGAAGGATTTTGTTGAATGCATCTGAGCATAGCTATTATGGTAATCTGACTATTATAAAATGTGCTATTTGTGAATTGTGTACTGAAGTTTTTTCATCGAATTTCTAGAACTAATAAAATTTTTGTTTTCTCCTATCATCTGGACTATCATGTAACAATGTGTGCTATCACATCATATATTGTTTTTTGACATTTTCATCCTTGTGTTATTAAATTTTAAAAGATATATTTTTTATACTTAGGACGAGTTGTACAAATAGATGTGTATGTATTTTTTTTAGATAATGCTAACCTGCTTTATAATCCCTAGCTTTAAGCCTAGGGATACAATGTGAATAAATTTAAGAATGAATTTTTATTACATAAAGTTTTCAATTACTGATATTGTTTAATTAAATTTTATATTTATTTAAACGTTATTATCTTAAAAGTTTTAAGTGATTAACTGTTTATTCTACTGCTGAAAAGAGAAACAATGTTAGTCAATGGTTTGTTTAAAATATAAGTAAATTTAAATAATGACCTTATATTAACATTTAAAAATAATGTAAAAACTTTTAGAAATCTAAAGTGTTTGTGAAAATCGTAAAGAAAAATTTAATTGTATGTTACAGTTTCGAGAAATTCCTTGATAAAAGAAGTTTACTTACCATAATTTATATATTTCAAAATAACGTAACGTAGCTATCCTTCAAATTCTCTTCTTTGAATATTCAACTGTAATGGACACTTATTTATTAATGAAAATATAACTGATTATTTTTTAAGAAAATCGATTATGGTTAATAATGTAATTATCATTTTTGGAAAGAATTTATTTAATTTATTTTTGTATTTCAAAATTGAAAAGCCTACACCAATGAGCATCACTTTTCGAGGCAAAGCATTAATCCCAGTTATTAGTAAAAATTCCTGTAATTCAAAACTGTTTATAAACATCATTTAGAAAAATCCCATTTTTTCAATTATATAACATCAAAAACCTAAGATATGTCATGATTCACTTTATAATTTTCGAAGATTTGCTAACGAACTTCACTGAAAAAAATACAGAACTTCTTTTCTGCCATAGCCAAATTAATCAAAATTTTGTCATATTTTTTTATTATTTTTTTATTATTTATTATTTATTATTTTTTTACAGCCTACGTAGTACAGATGATGAAATCCTAGTGGCTTTATAAAGATTATGAATAAAGAATGAAAGGCGATACCGTAACAACGGACTTTATTTCTCATACAATATAGAATACATATGGAATATATTTACTCAAATATATAATCCAAACAAGGTAAACAAAATGAATAATATGAATGTAAGCGGTGGTTATAAAATATGTATCGCTAGTTAGATTTGTGTGTAGCTTGAAGGAATAATCCGAATGTAACTAAAATCGGTACACTTACTAATCGTGAAAGGGAAAGAAAAATGGAATAAGTAGTTACAAGAATAGCCTCGATGGCACTTTTGAATGTACAATGTGTAATAAAAGAACAAAGAATTGAAACGTAAAACTGCATGGCATACCTAATTTAATGAAAACTATTACTGTAAACGTTCCATTCTTCGTGAATTCTCCTACCAATCTTCTCATTATACATTGTGTCAAATAGAGTAAAAGAGCTTATTACTTTGCAGAATCCTTTTACACCCATGAATTCACGTGAAGCAGCTGCAGCGCTTGAGCTGATAACGTAGAGTAGTTTTAAAGCGTGGTTTGACAATCTAAGAGGCATCTGGTACAACGTTTCAGGCAGAAATGACCACTTCTTGATTTTGCTGATGATACAAGGCGTTTCCACTGCCAGCGCCATTTGTTGACGATTTTTCCAACTAGGTTTTTTTTATACCATTCTTATTCCCTCTTCTAGATTAGTAAGTGTGCCGATGTTTGTTTCTTTCGGATTATTCCTTCAAGCTATAGACAGCTCGTAATAGAGATATTTGATAACCACTCGGTAATCACTCTAATCATCCACATAGTGAATTAAAATGTATAAAAAATAATATACATGTATTCTAAATAATAAAAGACTCTTGTCTGTCACAGTTCCGGGATTGACCGCTGTCGGTGCATCTTGCGGCTATATTGGAAGTTTGATAAAAGCAACATTTTTATTTCTAAAAGCAAACACCTTTTATGTAGTTCGAATGATCTCTAAAAAATGAAACTTTTTTTAACTTGCAGCTACATGCAACTCTAAACACCTGAAAAGATATTCCAACTAAAAAATGAAACCACGAGAGTAAACAGCAGAAAGAAAAGAACGATTCATTCCTTGATTCTTGAAAAAAAAAATACGAACCTAGTCTCTTAATCACGGATGGCAAACCAGAATCGCAATGATGACGTCATAGAGACTGGTAAAAACTTTTCTGTGGGAAACACCCTTCTGCGTGGCAAACAATGCAAACAGTTTTATTTAATGGAACTTGAAATGTCTATTTAACTGAAAATTTTTAATTAGATTTTGAACTTTTGGGAAAATTTTCCAAATTTTGTAATATTTTGATTCCACATCCCCTAAGCACCTGTTTTTGGGAATTTCTGTTTTTTTTAAAGCGTTTGTATAATTTAAAAATAATTTTCTTATTTATACGTGAATTGCATTGCCTTATGTTTTTAAAGAAGTAAGTTTTTCTTTAATGAAGTGTGGACATAAAAATATAAAACAAATTTTCTCCCTCTTAAATGCGTCATAACTCTTTCTAAAACCATAAAAGTGCTTCTTTTTTTCTTTCTCTTTTTGAGTCGGTAATTTATTATCTGAAAAATCGAAAGTGACTTCATGGTTCAAATACTGCGGAAATGTTCAAAGGAAGATAGTGAAAAAAGAGACGAGTAAAATATTCAGATAAAATACAAATTAAGTTGTTGAAAAATTTATTGAAAAATGAGAGGGAATTTATTCAAAATTTCTCATGTAATTTTTTTTATAAATAGATATAAATTTATGATGATACAAATTGAAACAGGACTGATTTCAGGAAAGTTAAAGAAGAGCAATTAAATGCACTATTGAAAGAAACAAAATAAAACGTAAGTATTTTTATTAACTTAAGATATACTCATGTGCTGAAACTTTATGTTCTTTTCTTGTGATATGTGGAAAATCATTAAGTCAGAGTGAAATAAGAAAAAAAAAAGTCTGAAAATTTTCCAGATTTTATTTACGCACTCGGCTGGAAGAATTTCTGTTTTTCTTAAATCTATTCAATCAATTTTGCCATATAGAGGAAAATGATAACTGTAAGTGCTCATATAGACTCCTGTTCGCATAATTTTGTTGCTGAAAATTGCATCCATTGTTGCTTCGCCCCTAGTGGTGAAATGTTTTGGATTAGTGCGTATTGGAAAATCTAAAGTATCCATTTCAGTTATGAAATCGGATCCTTAATCGGAATTTAATTCTATGTTAAAATCTGCTACTAAAATAGTCTTACAATCGTCCTACTTTAGTAACGTTTCGAATATAGCGTCTAATTTATCTTCATAAGAAATTAGAGGACTAGTGTATGTAACTGCAAATCTCACTTTATCTTGAATATGCGTAATAACCATTTGAACACCATTGATCTGGCTCGTGTAGGCACGGGTAAAGTGTTTCATATTATTTTTATAAAGTGATTTTTATAAAGTTTTCCTCTATAAAAATCATTACTCCAGATGGCTTTCTGTTTGGAAACCACTGTCTATCCGTTCGACCAAAGTGAATCCTGGTATTGTAAAATCATCTGAAGAGATAGTCCATGTTTCCGTTTGCAATACCAAATCACTCTGCAGAAAACATGAATCAAATGGAAAAGTGACCACGGCGCGCAGCGTAGACAAAAATCTCGTGCTTGAAAGAAATAGCATCCGAGTGCTAACCATGATAATCACATAGAAAAAATATTTTTAACCGTTTCCAGCTTTGTTCATCCTCTTCTTATCATCTCATCGACTCCATTTGTTAAAAAGTCATTAAGTTGATGTCTCATTCACGTAGAATTTGTGCTTGACGTCATTACCTTCTGCAGTATATTTGCCTCCAGGATGTTGCTTCAGCGGACTAAACAGAATCATTTGGGGCTAGACTGGGCTGGTTATGTTTATTATGGCTTTGCCAGCTGTCGCCATTCTGTTGTTACTGCTTTACATTATTCTATATACATCTGTGACATACTTAATGACTTACCTTTGAACACCTATGTAGGATTGATTTGTTTATAGCTGCATATCTAATTCCATGTGATTATTTAGCAGTATCAAATTGATTATAAATATTGTGACAGCTAATAAATTTTTAAAGTGGAATACAATGATCTTTTAAAGCACAATTCTAATGACTATTGTAGCTCATCATAAGTATTTACAAATAAAACCATAAAAAGAATCAAAAGAAATTTAGTAATATATCTGATGTTTGATATATCACTAAATTTCTTAATGAATATTACAAGTGATATTATAATGGAATTTTATTTAAAAGATAAGTATTCGGTTATACAATAAAACAAAACGTGTTCTGCTTTATTGATATCCATTTTGTTTGCTCAATATGTGTTGAAAAATTATTGTGTAATAACATTCAAAGTCAAACAATCAAGTAGAATATTAATGAGATTATTTTTATTAGTACAAACCTAACAAATGAGAGATATTAAAATATATTCTATTGTTCTTACTTCTAAAACAGGAATGTATTTTTAAAAAGTTCATTCTAAAATATGGATACTTAAAATATTATTTTTAGTTTGCTTACATAAAAGCGAAAAACAAAAATGTAGAACGCCAATATGATAATATTTAAGAAAAATAATAAAGAATTTAAATAGGTACTAAACACAGTATATTTTTAAAGATACATTATAATTTCAACATTAAAAAGGATCATACAATAACAATGTTTTTAAAATTTCAAATTTCTCCCTTCTGTAGTAAAAAAGATCATTTATCCGTAGAAAATATTAATTAATCTTGCTTGTACAATATTACATAAATAATGCACAGTACAATTTTTTCAATAATTTTTTTCTTCAATATTCTATATTCCTACTACATGAATGTTTAAAACATAATTATTAAATGTACTATAGCCTAGATAAAAAAATACTTTGTAAAAATTCTAAGCCGTCTTGTAACTGAATAAATACAATTAGTGGTTTAACAAGAGCTCTGAAATTTTCCTTCATACTAGACAAACCGTTGTATTTCTGCAGTATTACTTCACACTAGTCTGAGTATTTTATACAAAGTGCTTTATAATATAAATTCTTAGCATGCGTTTTATGAAAGCATTTTACAGAAGTACACATGAATGTGTGTGAAAAATAGGAACACAGAAAGGTAATCTTAGTCAGCGCTTCTGCAAGAATGGGATAAAGATATATTTTCTTTTACAATGAGACCGTTACGTTCCACAAGTACTTTTCTTTTTGGCAATAATATGGTTAGCTACCCAGTAATAACGGTTTTTCATAATAAATATGAAAGTTTTTAATGTCCTGTGCAAAATTCCATTTTCTTTGTGTAATTCAGTAATAAAAATACTGACTTATGGTCAGGTTTTCATAACTTCGTATATTATTTGCTGTAGAAAAAATTATGTATTCAGATACGTATTAAGCAAGTGAAATTTGCAGGATACTTATATAAATATTAGTGAAAATGTGTGGTTGTATGATAGAGCGTAATTTCATAGACGTACTAGCAGCTTAAAATTCTCAATGTACGATGAACTTGGTGATTTTAAGTTCAAAACGTCGTTCGATGTATTCCATAATAACAGAAATGGGTTGAGTTTTCTAAAACTTAATTTTACTAATATCTAAGGCAAAATTTGAAATGTGATCAATTAATATAAATTAAAAGTAAAGGAGAAAAAAAAAAGTCACTTTCTTAAAAAAAAATAAGTCACTTTCTGCATTCAGAAGAAAGATCGTATCTTTGAATAAAGATTTGGCTGTGATCTACCAATATGCTATAGATATAAATTTAACATATAAATGTTAAAGTCATAATTTGAAAAAAAAATTCTTAATTGCAAGGTTCAGAGAATCGTATCAGAACATCTCTGTTAAACTCTGGATGAGCCCATGAAAACAAGGAATAGTCGAAGATGAATATTTCACCGTTGATTTAAACAGCCAAATTTCCCAGAAAACAATTTACCTGAGTTAATCTTCGTTTTTAATGTTATAGAATTTCCGTTTGGTCTGACTGAACCAACATGGAACGATTATTTTAAAACTATTTGAGTTACAGTGTAAGCTGTTACAGGAATTTCGATGGAGACACTTTTTAGAAAAACTGATTAATATTATCCATGTGTATGGTTACATCTCAAGAAACAAATATTCGATAAAAAAGATACAAATTCTGTAGCATATTTGAACTGATGCCTTCACGGCTACAATGAAATGACCGCTGAAAAAAGTGCATAGCAACTGCTGTGCTTATAAAAGGGATTCTGAAACGTGTTCTACATGTACAATATTACAATTTTTCAATAGTATTATTTATGTGTGGTACAATAATTTAGATATTTTATAGCACAGCGTAGCCGAAGACGAAGTATAGTGGAAGAGGTCAAATTTTTCACTGTGATAGTGGTCATGACGTGGATGGAACAGCAGCAATATGACAGAGATCCGTACCATTGAGGAATACGCACTGAAATTCACTGAATCTGAATGAGTGTTTTGGAACATTTGTTTGTTCCCTCCTCTTTGACCCCTTATGCAATCTTGAACTAATTTGCACCAGTCATAGTGTCCATGATATGAATGATACTGAAGAGAAATGATAGTGATTGGTCATATCGCTGAGTAATAATGGCTAAAAACATTCTTCTCGTGGAACTTACATTGGAGAACGATGTTTCAATAAGGAATTTTGGGTCTAGCTTTCAAATTACCGCGTTTGCTCATTTCTCCGATATACCCTAATTCACACGTGCATTGCCTTAGCTTCCAATCTCGAAGACGTTTAATTTTCCGTTAGGCACAAGGTTCACTGGTAACGATACTTCCCTTGTTAGTTTCCTCAGATGAATAAAGCAAAAAATCAAGTAATTTCACTACGTTGTGAAATTCCTGACTTCAGCAAACTATTGAGTCACGACGAGATCCTCAACAAGTTCGACTTTGTTTTCTACTAATTACATATATTTTTACATTGCATGTTTTCAAACTAATTAGACATAAAAAGAAATTATTTCGCCGCTTTCAAAGATATTACGTTTATGAGTAAATATAAAAGACTATAGTATATGCACAACTTAAAAAAAAGATTCATAATTGTTAATTGTATCATTTGGTACACTTTTGCAGCTGTATTTTTTTGCCTATGGAAAAAAATAAAAGTCATCAATTTGATTGAAATTTTAATTTAAAAACCTTTTCTTTTCCTTGAGATTCGAAAAAATAGAAATTTTACACATACAAAAGTAAATCAAACGCTAAAAAATAAATAAAATAAATGAAAAAATCAGTGCGTTAAGATGAAAAATTTCTTTATAAGTTTTGTCTTGAGAAAAACTTTTCAAACATCCATTCACAAAAAATGTAATTTGTATAGAGCGTAACATTAAAAATTAAAAACAGAATTTCAGAAGATGATCTATGAAAAAAGGTCAAAATTCTACAAACGAAATTAAGCAAAAACCGAGAGGAAAAAAAGAATACCGAGAGTTAACTCTCAGTTATTCTTCTTAAAATTAATCAAGAAATTCATTGGGGCTGAAAAGACTTCCGATAAATAAGCACGAAGTACTTTCTTAGAAAATCAATGCGTTTCTTTTATTTAAAGTTTACACATTATAAAAAGAAACTTTTGCATGTATTTTTTGTTTAAATATTTGAATCTTGGTGTTTTTTTTTAAATTTAACCTTTTGTTGAAACTGAATAAAGATTTCGTAATTTGTTCCAAGTTAATCAATTGTGTACTGCTCAGCTGAATTCCCGAAGATAACTATTAGAAGTAAATTCATTTTCTCATGCGCTATTCTTTCTTTCTTTCTTAAAAATTATGTTTATTTCTCACATTTTATTTTTTCTCGTGTTTGTGTAAATATAAATCTAATATAATTCATGATTAATTACAAACGGTTTTTATCGTATTTTTAAAAAACTAAAATTTATTTTTCGGGTGATTGTTTCATTTCATAACTATAAGATGAATGTTTAGGAAAGTAAGTTTGAAATGGTTTGTTAATTTTTTACTTATACTTCTTATGCTTTCTTATCTTTTTCTCTGACTGCTTTCTTCCTCTTCTTAATTTCAGTATCCCTCCTGGATTAACTGTTCGAGTATTTCTTTAGCGGTTAATGTAAGGTAATTGTTTGTAACGAAATAATGGTTCGTAAATTTGCACTCATCAGTATAACACTCTTTATGTGACTACTAATCATAATCTGTCTTAAATATGATGTGCTGAGAAATTGTTCGTAAACATTTCCGTTTGATTGTAAGTCTTATAAAAGTTACTAATTTTCTCCTTTTCCTTATTACACTTTTCTTCAAAGAAAGACCATGAAATATACTGTAAGGGAAGTTAAGGTACATTGAAACGTGGGATACAATGAAACATACCATCTAAAATCAGGAGGATTTGTCATAGAAAGCTGCCCTCACACACCTGTTATACAAATATATGTTCCAGCTACTAATGTAATTTGGAGACTGTCGAATTTTTACAACAAGAGCTAAGAAAATTATTGCAGTTTCACGACTGAAAGTAAATTTCATTACTAAAAGAAATTTTGTTTCCACCCCCTGTTCTCATGTGTATAATTATTTATTTTTCAAATGTTGTAATCACTATTTTAGAGTCTTCATATTCTCCAAAGCCAGAAGTAGAAAGAAAATAGACTTAGTAAAAAAAAAAAAAAAATATATTTTGGAGCCTCAATGCGGGGTACGATGAAACACTTGTAGACGAGGTACAATGAAACACGGCTTATTGTACCATGGATTAATGCATTCGCTTAAAATAAAGATATTACTATTAAATATATAGATTGCAGCCTCCATGGAGTACATACACTTTCACAAAAAGGAAGTATCAACATCAATGACAAGCAGTGGTCATTTTTTTAAACACACAAATTCAAACTTTTTCTTGTGACGTTACTCAGATTATAATAAGTTAAATTTTTTATCTTCTGAAATTTTAAAGAATATTTTATGTTTAAATCGAGGAAGGTGAATCTAAACGTAAGCAAAAGTGTGTTCTGTTAGGGAAATAGGAAACTTAAATCAAATGATATGCAAGATACTGTACGTCAAACGACAGCGTCTAAGTTTCAAATTTGTGCTTTTTCGGAAATATATATATTTGAATTAACTGAAATTGTATTAAAACTACAACGAACTGTTCAGGTGGTACAGAAAGGAAAGCAGAAATGCTAATTTTTGAGTCTGATTCAACTAAATTTAATATAAAATAGAAAACTATAGGCTAACCCCGGTATACGGGGTAGAATGAAACAATGTCACACATTTACCTTTTGCAATATTTTAAATATGAAGATGCTATTTACGTCATATTAAATCATAAAAATTCGCAGATGGGGGAAAAGATTAGGTTAAAAGTGTCCATTAATTTTGTTTTTGCTCATGAAACTTTGTGAACAGAAAAAAATAGAATAGTGCATTTTGTTTCATTGAAGACCAACTTCCCCTACAACAAGTGCTCATGTTAAGCACTTTTCAAAGGTCACCGCGTCCTGTAAGCCTTTTTCTAGTGCACATGCACCCTGTCCTTTTTGCCTCAATGCCGACGTGTCTTTCCCATTACAGAAAGAAAAAATAATCCATAACTTTTAAAAGAAAGTATTTTTCTTTTATATAGGAAGAAAAGTTTTCGGTTAGTCTTTTTTAAGACGTAATAAGCTACTCGACCCTCATCACTCACACCAACCAAGTTCAACATTTTATCATCTCAACCAAATGGCACTAGAAAGACGTAGAACAGAAAATTTAATACAAATACATTGCTTGGCGAAGAAGCAGTCACATTTTTCGGAATAATTCATAATATACATTGAATCAAAAAATGAAACTTAGCGCATTTTTATAGCAGGTATTGCATTCTTAATTATGAAAAATTGTACCGAATTCATTACACGGAAAAAAGAGATGCTCCTTTGGGAAATTCTGAACAGCCATGAAAACAGTCTTACTGCTAGACTGAAGAGAGTACGAGTACCTCATGAAGCTGTGTGACCTACTCGGACACTAGTGTACATTTTGCATATGTAGTTCATGCTGTCTATTAAGCTGTAGATGAGGCTCTGGGGAATGTTCTCCCACTCCTCTCTCAAGACAATTTTCAGTTCTTACACGGTTTGGGGAGGACAAGGACTTTTAAATCTATGTTTAAATCGAGGAAGGTGAATCCAAATGTAAGCAAAAGTGTGTTCTGTTGGGGAAATAGGAAACTTAAATCAAATGAAATGCAAGGTTCTGTACGTCAAACGACAGCGTCTATGTTTCAAATTTGTGCTTTTTCGGAAATATATATATTTGAATTAACTCAAATTGTATTAAAACTACAACTTACTGTTGTAGTTTTAATGCCCAGCATGCTGCATAGGATTTAGGCCAGGGGAGTTAGCAAGGCGTGTTATACGTTCAATATTTTCGCATTTTAGAGTGTGCCCGATACTTTAGCGGCCCTGTGTAAGCGCGCATTGCTGCCAATAAACAAAACGTCTGGACTTACCACACTCCTAAAAAGACGAACATGGTTGAGAATGATCCCTCTGTAATGCAGCTGCAATGTAATGGTGCGTCTCTCAAAGTTGTCTCTCAAAGTGAAGCAGTGTTCTGTCACTGAGCATAGTGCCTGCCCGCACTATCACACTTGACAATACCAATAGCGTACCTGAATATTCTGTGGTGTATAACGTGCACCCCTCTCCCTCCACTCAAACTGGTAGCCAGAATCACTAGTCACGGTTAATCGGGATTCATCAGAGAACATTACTCTGCACCACGATTGCTGATCACAACCAGTATGTTTTTTACACCAATATAATCTTCATCGACGATGGCGTGGTTGAAATGGGATGCATTGAACAGGCTTCCGTGTGTACAAAGGAATCTAATTTAATCACCTAGAAATGGTTCTGGATGATATATTTCTACTAGTATTATTGAAAGGTCTTAAACTATCTGACGAAGAGTGCAAAACTTGTTCATTTTCACCAGTAAATATACATATCGGTTTTCTTCAGTTGTAGTTTTTCTACAATCACCAACATGCTTTTGAGTAGCATTTCCAACTTTAACGGCCTTTTTAAATCGCAGTATGATACTTTTTGACAATACCATTACTCTAGCCACAGTAGTGATACTTTGACCATCTTCAAGTCGTCCAACAGCTCACCCGCGATTGTAACAATTCAAATGTGACCTTGCAGACATTTTACACTTAATCATTGCCACACCACACCGAACTTCACAGAAATAACGTCAACAACCTAAGGTGTTATCTTTATCAAAGATGTTTTGTGCTCTGCCTTTTATGCAGATATAATAGGTTTCGCCCTATTGCGACCTCTACATTTCATTTTACAGTGATTGGTTTGCTGTCGAGAGCACTAATTTGAGAAAACTAGTTGTTTCTTAGCAATTGCCAAGCAGTGAATTTTAAATCAATGTCGACTGAGGTAGGATGAGAGGAGGCGGATGAGATCATGCAGACAAGGGAGAGGAAAGTAGAGACCATAAAATACGGAAACGTTTGATATAGTAGAAATTTTAATTTGTTTGTACTACAGTTCCATGCATAATCTACAGCGCTGGGAGAAACACCCTGTAGGAGTAAAAGAAAATGTCTTTTTGAAAGAATACTAGTTGTACAATGAACGATTCCATTGGGATGTCGACAAAATTGCCCTTTTCTCAACTTCAAGTGCACTTTTTGATAAATATACCTGCACCCTTTAAGCACAAATTTCAACACTGCGTACAGCTTTAGGTTTTAAATACATCTAGTGAAAATATTTAAAGGGTCGCTTTTCACAGGCAATTTTTTGAAACTGCACTAAATAATGGATTATTTAGGGAAGCTTTGTGCAAACTGAAACATGACAAAAATAAGAAGACGTAGTTTTTCATTGCTTTTACGTGCATGTCTAGAAAAAGGCAAGTGGGTGTAGATCATTGAGTGCTCCAAATCTGGAAGTGACATGCCTAATTTTACTGACACTACACTTAGCGATAATAAAGTCAGTGGTTCAGTTAAACACTATTTTACAATTGAAATGTATAAAATATTCTTAATTTACTCCGAAAATATACGCAAAAAGGCTAAAAAATAAAGTTAGATTTTATAGAATTTTTAATATTCTTCAATTAAAAAAAAATTCCAGATAAGAATTATTCGGCTTTATTTGAACTACTTATCCGAAGCCTTCAAATTTTGTTAAAATATAGATAACAGGAGTATTGATTAAGAACTCCATTGTTTAGCACAAATCTTACACTACCTTATAAAATAATGCATTGTTTGCTAAAAATGAATGAAGCATTTAAAAATAAAAGAAAACTATCTGAAGATTATAGTATCGTACCGTGAATTGCGTTCTACTTCAAAAAGCTGGTGATTTTATCTTCCCAATGCCTAAACTGCGAATTCCAAAGATCCCCAACTGAGCATTAATTGAATTGAGCAGGGGAGTTGAAAAAAATAAAATATGGGGTAAAATGTTGTTATGACAGTTGCAAAACGAAACAAAAGAATGTTTTTAACATAACCATCATTTCAAGCAAAACCACTGCGCTGTCTGAAAACAAACTTTGATGAAATTTTAAAAACATTTGATCCGGAGTGTTCTAATGTCTAGCATATATGTTACGTATCAATACCGTAGTCATTTTTGGATTTTGACGACTAATTTTTCTGCTTACACGTGGGCTAACGCTATGCATATCTTACTTTCATTTGCACGAAAGATCAAAAGAGGATATTTTGTTTTAGTAACAGACATTTAAACATTATTTTCTTCCTTTATTCAGTTTTTCCTACTTGACACCTGCCTTCATTGATGAACTGTGGAACTCATTTTGGAGAAGTAAAAATAAAATTCCTTGATTTTGCAAGTGGAAGAGTGGTTAAAGAATCGTGATAATATGCTTGAATTGACTGATATATCATTAAAAAAATAAAACTATGCATTTCATTTTTATTATTTACGAGAACTTTCTGTATATTTACGCATGCGTCGGGCGTTTCTTGAATTTATTTTTTAAAAAAAGAGAGGGAGAGAGGAGGTTCACTTCAGCTCTGTTTTTACACTTCTTACTAAATTTAAAAAAAAGAACTAGGCTGTTATTTTTCTTGAAAACAAAATAGAAAGATTGAACTTACAACTGCATAGCTTCACAAAAGGCAACACTCGTAAAAGACTATCAATAAGGAAGAAAACTTTAACAAGTGCCAATTTCAATAAGTCACCCCTCTTCAGAATAGATTTGTCTTTTTATGGTAGTTCCTCCTTTAAAAATGGACAGTACCTACTCCTGGTAGTGGCATAGCCAAGGGGGATGATGGGGGGTCACAACCCCCCATGAGGAATTTTTTGCCTTACAAAATGTAAATTCTTCACTCCCTTGCCACACACGCGTATACGTATATGTGAGTTGCAGTAGTCGTACCCCCATCCCAGTGCAGTAACCTCTCCCCCCCCCCATGAAAAATTTCTCGCTACGCCACTGACTCTTGGTGATGATTAAAAATATTCAAAACTATGCAACAAATATTTTCATACTGAGCAGCAACTGTGGATTTTGTTTGAAAGTTCTGCATTTCGGTGTAAACAGAGAGCAACAATTTTTTAAAAAATTTAAGTGCATTATTAATAATAAAACATTACTTTGAATTTCTAAAGTAAAAAAAAAATATTAATTAAATTAAAAAGTGAATATGCTTTACGCCTCGTCTGAATCTAGGATTATGAAACTACATTAAAGGCAAAAAAGTTGTTGTTTTTTTAAGTTAGTAGAAATAACTTGAAATTTCCGCATAGCTCACTTCGAATTAACGAATAAATTACTTTGTAACACATTTCTGAATAAATCATATTTTTTATGAAGAGTTCACATATTATCAAAATGCAACATTTTCCCCCCTTTAGTTGTTTTTCAAAGAACTAACATCCATTTTACAATTTTTTTCCTTTTTATTTCTTTTTTTTCACGAGTTTTGTTTCTGTTTGGATTAAAATACTTCCGAGCATTAAAAAAAATTATTTTCATTTTTTTCTCTTTGTTTTAATGCAATCAACGAGATGCAAATGAACTGTAATTTTTAAGTTGTAATGAGAGACGGAATAGAAAATTAATTTTATTTACGATTAAACTTTTTATTCGCATTATTTGTCATGCAGATGATTAAAAATTCGTAAGCTACAGATATTTTTTTCGAGTAATGAATAGCTGGCGGTGGTTAAAAAATAAATATGCATACATAAGTTACTTTAAAAAATAATTAGAATTTCTTTTTGTCTCGTGAAAATATCGTATTACATTTTCTAAAGTAATTAATAAAATATTTACTGTTTTAGCTTCCTATCTGAAATGACTTTGATTTCAATATTCATTTAATGCTAGTTTATTATTGAAATTATTATTTTCTAAGTCACATATACAGGATACCCCAAAAACACTGACCTAAGATTTTATTCCTAATATTGGTCATGGACATATAAAATACATTGCAAAGCTATGTAAAAAATTTAGAGAATTTTATGGCATCGAATTAAATTTTCAGGAGATTAAACCTAAATAAATAAAAAATTTAAATTTTCATATGACTCTTGTACGAAAATAATCCCCATCGGTAGAATGTGCCACATATATTAATTAGGATATGTACAAAATTCTTGCATTTCATTTTAACAAGTAGCAGAGATAGGTAAATAAATAAATGCTAACTTATACCATGTGTGAATGTCTCCCAAAAGGAAAAGAAATACGTCCGATAATCATGTTACAGCGGTCGTTCACAAATTATGAATGCAAACAATAATTGCATAATTACATAATACTTTTACTATAATTGGTATTGTATAGCCCTTCACCACCTTTGTTTAGCCACTTCAGACCCGACATAAATCTCATCTCAAATTAAAGAACAATCTCATGACTGTTTTTAAAAAATCCTGTTACACTTAAAAATTACAAGTGGAAAGCCTATTTTGAAATAATTTTTCGTTTAAAGGCCTAATTCCTAAATCTGTTTCAATACTAAAAAGTTGCAATAGCCAAGGTCATTTTAGGGACGCGCTGCGTGTAATCCTACAGCGAAATACATTCTTGTTGATATATGTTTTATATAGAAGTTTTAATTTTATGGCATCTTTTCCATTCGAATTTCATTTCCACTTTCACAGATTTCTTGTACACTTAGACACTTGAGATGGAATGGCTTTAGCCTAATATCTGGTCCCGACAGTTGTCATCGTCTGGGCGGACTTAGGCTGATGCCGTAATTTACTTTTATTTATTCATCGCGCAAGTTAATAGATTTTTAAATAATTCATTATTTGGAGTTATATATTATTATGTACTTTTTTAAAAATCAGACGCATCTAAAATACCTCTATTTGTTCAGATATTTCAGAGCTGTGATTCGCGTTTCTTGATATGCGCTGATAAGTACTATATATTAAAAGCGCATCATAATCAATGCTTAGTTCGTATTTTTCTTCTTTATTCCACTAAGTTGAAAAATGTATCATTATTCATGAGCGTGCCGTATTTTTCTTCTTTGTTCCATAAACAACCTCTTCTGAATTTGAGATCTACATTAAAATCGCCTACTAAAACAGTTCTACAATTTTCCAGACCAAGAATGTTCTAACTATATCATTATGCATGGTGTATGAAATGTTTATCATAAAGCATAGGTAAGCCATGTTTGTCTTTCTTGTTCCTCAAAACCCTTCCGAAGAACAGGGAATCTATATTAAAATCGCCTATGAAAACTGTTTAATAATCTTCGTCAGACATATTCTAACTATACTTCACATTTATAAGTACTGTTTGGAAAGTATATCATAATCCATGAGTGTTATTGTATTTGTCTTCTCCGTTCCATCAAACACTTCTTTGGAATTGAAATGTATATTAAAATCGCATTCCTAAAAATACTTTACGACCTTCTTCAGACAAATTCTACCTATGCTTCTCCTTAGTAATAGATTGTTGCGTTTGGCAGTTCCTATGCAAATTTGGAAGATATCGTTACGCTTGGTTCAGTATTGAACACTTATTTTTACTTACAGACTTGGCGACAAATATTTATATCATATAAGGAACAAAGTCATTGGAATGCGAAAAGTATTTGTATAGAGTAATGGTCCTAAATAAATCTTCAACACCATGTGATCGTACAGGAAATTTCTACTCTTGCAGGTTCTAATTTAAAAAAAACTCTCGAGTGGTCCGACTCCAATAGAAATTACAAAACGGGCACATACCTGTTCTATGGATGACGACGAACGAAGAAGACCAGTGCTGGAATCTTGTACACTAAAACGCTCTAATTTATCACGCACATATATAACACCTGTGATCCGTTGTTTTAAATGAAGACACCAAATTATATGGAAAAAAAAAAACTTATTTATTTACGCATGATAAATATGGGCAAAACGGTGCTGGTCAACTAACACAAATTATAAAGTTACACAAACAAGAATCTAAAAAAAAAAAATGGCACATGGGGCCACCAAAGAGGACTATGCCTCACAAAAAATAACGTACACACAGCAGGCCGACGAGCAGAGAACTGACTCTCACGTCGTTGCGATCCGTGGGCTCGGAGCTCGCCATTTTCGCCAAGCGTGGCGAGATAGACTGCTGTAGCCAATCAGGAGCCTGCACGATGTCTGCGTACCGATATGTTCGCCATCGTAGCGGTCGTCTTTTTGTAACCCTACGCTAGCGGGACGGAATTTCCACGTGGCGGAAGGTTCGACGATGTTCTAGAACATTCGCCATTTTTCAGGAAGGTTGTAGCACTTGTACTTACGGGGACGAGACATCGGTACATCATTGCGTTACGGCTAGCTAGGCCTGGGAGCAACTTCCACGTGGGAAATTAATGTTATCGTCCTTTAGCTCTCAAGATTAAAAAAAATATTTTATAGTAGAAAGAAAATTTCCTTTTACAAGAACAAATATGGCTGAAACATTAGGGGATATGATAAATCAGAGAGAAAAAAAAAGGAAAATTTACAATTCTTTGTAGTATGTTAAATTTTAGAAAAATGGTGTGAACCTAAATTTTATAAAGGGGTGTCACTATGTGACATCCTCCCGCAAAACAGGGAAGAAAAAAAAACAACCAGCACCATGGGCTACAAAGGGAATTACAATGTCGACGGACAACTGTCGACCAAAGGAACAGATACAATACATTTTCATATGTAAAAAAAATACAGACAGAGTTAAACAGTTGACGCACCTACAAATTGTGCGTATAACTTCAGAACACATTTGTTGCCTGGGAATGAAAAATTTCATATAAATTGTACATACATGGTAAAAGTGTTGTAAAATTTTGCAGTTCTTCTATTCGTTTAAATTTTACAAGCATTGACATAATTCGTAGCAGTATGTGCATATTTCAACTAGGTTACACTATAAGATACATACATTATGACGGTAAAATCATACAAGCCGGTGCCCACCCCATGTAAACATGGCGACAGTCGCTGGAGCTTGGCGGCCGCCAAGCTCCAGCGACTGTCGCCAACCATTTTCCACTATCAGCACATTAAAATTGCACATATATTCCACTAAAAATGAGCAACCAGTGGACCGTTTTTAACTAAAAAAACCTCGGTGGATTCAGCAACCTAGTTGTACAGCTATCTAAACTAGGCAATCAGTGGTCCGTTTTTAACTAAAAAAAACCTCAGTGGATTCAGCAACCTAGCTGTACAGCTATCTAAACTAGGCAACCAGTGGCCCGTTTTTAACTAAAAAAACCTCAGTGGATTCAGCAACCTAGCTGTGCAGCTATGTAAACTATGCAACCAGTGGACCGTTTTTAACTAAAAAAACCTCAGTGGATTCAGCAACCTAGTTGTACAGCTATGTAAACTATGCAACCAGTGGACCGTTTTTTACTTAAAAAAACCTCAGTGGATTCAGCAACCTAGTTGTACAGCTATGTAAACTATGCAACCAGTGGACCGTTTTTTACTAAAAAAACCTCAGTGGATTCAGCAACCTAGTTGTACAGCTATGTAAACTACGCAACCAGTGGACCGTTTTTAACTAAAAAAAACAACAACAGTGAACTAAGCAACCTAGTTGTACAGCTAATGTAAACTGGGCAAACACTGGCCCGTTTTCAACTCAAAAAAACATCGGTGGATTAAACAACCTAGTTGTACACCTCTTATAAAGTCAGTATGATTAGAATAGCACGTAAATAGCACTTACGAAAACATAAACACTTCAAATATCAATTTAAAATTCACATTAAAAACCTTAAACATCGAAAGATTCGTTAAAAAAGAACACTTACCTCTATTTTTTTGGTAAATAACCGCTCAGAAATGTCCCCAACACCCACCGGCTTATAACGTACTATATTTCTAACAAACACCCACAAATTCTTTTCTTATATTAACATAACACATTTCATTCCCTTCCATCAATAACGCAAACAATTTCAAATTCCCAAACCTGACGAAACACGTATTCTTTATGGTTGCCAGTCACAACTACCACCGGCAGTTGGCGGTGCATCGCTCACTCTCGCGTCAGATTGTTCGCCAATGATTTGTAAACAAACCATTGACATGTAAACAAAGCACCGTATACGGAATATAGTCCAAACTGAGGTGTATTACACAGTACATACAGTTATACGCCAATACAAGTGTTGGCATGTGCACATGCTGAACCAGTATAGAGTGACTTATACTGCAGGAAGATTATGTACATTCACTACATTAATGCAAGTTTATGAAGGAAAAGTCAAATGAATATGGAGAATAACCATATCCCTGGTACAAAGAGAAAAAAACCAAAAACTGACCATAGGTCACAAGAAAGGAAGTGAAATGGACAAAGGAAGGAAACGAAAAAATTGAACAGTATGGTGCAAGGGCCAAGTAAACCTTGTTCAAAGATTGAAAACAGATGAGAACCCTCTTTTCTGAAAAAGGAAACAACAAAACATGGCTTCGAAGTTCTATTATTCTTGCACTAGACAAATGTAAATCAATGAGTATACAATATGTTATATACATTGCATTTACTTGTTTTACCACGAAGTTACACAACATTATTGGTATGCAGGTACTGTATGTAAATATCACATCTTAGAGCATTTTCAATTGATCAATATTTGTATGTTTAAATACACTTTACTATTGGATATCTGAGAAACTGTGCTGTTAAGGTAAGTTTTAGTTTTATCGTACTTGTATGTATATCAGTTCAAAAGTCCTTGGAGTGTTATCCAGGTGGAAAGAGAAGTATAAGGCAACTTTACACCCGCCAGCAGGCATAATAACAAAGCATTTGTAAGAAGAACAAACCTGTATCTAAAAGATGGTAAATTGTTGCAACATTGTTAAAAGGATACATGGAATGCAGATCTACTTCTTTGTGCGACTTCTGAGGGGATAAGGACTCCTAGCTCGAACTGGTTGGATAACAGGCAGATGTGAGGGGATGTCATCTTCATCAGTTGTTTGGTCTGGACTGCTCGGAGGATCTTGCAGCACTTGTTGTTGGTTCGGCAGGGGCTCAAGTTCATTAGGAGAATCATTGACTGTGGGACTGGTATCAACGTCTATGTCGTCATCCATATTATTGTGGGACATTAAACCTGTTGGTTGTGCCGCTGATGCAGAAGGTTGAGAGTGCTCAATCAGATGAGGCTTACGTTGAGGGACAAAAATAAGTTTGTTTATGTGAACTTTCTTTATAGGTGCATACGATTCTTCTTTTCGCCGAATCGATACAATGACTGGACTATGCACTGTTTTGACGATGTATGGTCCTGTATTTGATGAGTGAAATGCACCTTTATTTTTTAAGTAGACTGTATCATTCACTCTTGGTTTTCTTATTTTTGCTTTTTGGTGTTGTTTACTATTTTGAAGGTGCTGGAAATTTAGTAAGTTTTCATGGACTTGCTTGTATATTTTTTCAAGGTTTTCTAACATATTATTGTAATCGCTTTCTTCATCGAGTATACGTGTTTTCATAGGTGTAAAATTGTCATACATTGTCGCCAGAGAACGGCCAAAGTGGACCTTATTAGGTGAAAAGCCAATTGTTGAGTGTTGCGAAGAATTATATAACATTTGATGAATCTTAATGGCGTGGAAAAATGAAAGATTATCTTGCATAAGTGCTTTAATTGTTGCTTTTATAGAGGTGTTTATTCTTTCCGAGACTGAGTTAGCCTGCGGGTGAGCAACTGTAGTGTGTTGTATCTTAATGCCCAACATATTGTTAAACTCATGCATCATAGCTGAGGTAAACTGTGAACCCTGATCGGTCAGTATTAGTTGAGGTCTTCCAAAGGTGCAAAAATAGTCAAACAGAAGTTTACAAGTATTCATAGCAGTAATTTTTTTTATCGGATACAGGTATAGGAATTTTGAGAAGTGATCGATTACTGTCAGAATAGAATAGGCATTTCTGAACGGACCTACAAAGTCCAGCGATATAAATTCTCCTGGTCTGGTTGGTATATGTGTGTTTTGAAAAGGTGCAGGTGGAATTGTGATGGGTTTTGAGGAGAGGCATCTTGAGCAGGACTTGACGAAATTAACTGTATCAGCAAATAAACCTTTCCACCAAAAATTTTCCAGGATAGCATTGTATGTTTTGATGATGCCAAAGTGTGCTATATGATGGATTCTTAAGCACTTGGCCTGTGAGGATAGTGGAACAACAACTTTAAATTGTGTGGAAATCTGGTCTTCCGTCTTGCATTGTTGCATGAATTTTAAAAGTCCAGTACTGGGGCATATAATATAATTTTTGTGTTTGGTTGGGCCAATTTTTCTTATGTCTTGGATGATCTTCTTCAAGTCTGCATCATTATTCTGTTCATATAGCAATGCAGGAATTGAAATTTCACATAAAGGATCTGGTGGTGGGCTAGAAATTATATTGTGGTCATCTTCTGCAGTATAGGTATGTAATTCATTCATGTTTTCATTATGTATTGGGATTATGTCATTACTTCGTATTAAATTAGGATTAGATTGAACATCTTCAGAATTATGTTTGAAAGATGTCCTTGAGAAAAAATCAGCAAGAACATTCTGTTTACCAGGTACATGTTCAAAGACAAAAGTATACTCTGACAGTTCCAGTAACCATTTTGATATAATATCCGCAGGTGAAGTGATCTTTTTGTAGTGTTTTAGTGGTTTGCTATCAGACAGTATGGTAAATTCTCTTCCATACAGAATGTTTTTGAATGCATGAACTCCTTTTACAATAGCCATGAGTTCCAGCTTTATAGCGGGGAAGTTCTTTTCAGCATTACGAAGTGCTTTAGAGAAATAGGCAACAGGTAAGAGATTATTATTATCTGGTGACTTTTGCATTAATATGGCCGAAATTGCATGTGCCGAGGCATCTGTGTTTAAATAAAAGTGCTTGTTAAAATCCGGTTGTTGAAGGAAGGGTGTTTTAAAAAAATATCTTGGAGTGTCTGAAAAGCAGCTTGATGAGTGGGAGTCCATTTGAATGAAACCTTTGGTGATGTTAGTAAGACAAGTGGGTCTGTTAATTCTGCATACCTGGGAATAAGTTGTCTGTAAAAGCTGCAAATGCCTAGAAATTTTTTGACCTGCCTTTTTGTTGTAGGAACAGGGAAAGAAGTTATCTTGCTGATATTGGAATTTATGGGAGCTATTTTAGATTGAGATACACTGAACCCAAGAAAATTAACTTCTTCTTTGTGAAAACTGCACTTTTTGAGATTTAGTGTGAGATTATATTTCTTGAATGGATTGAGTAGCTTTTGAAGTTTGACTATTGTTTCAGAAAAACTATTGGAACAAATAAGTATGTCATCTTGGTAACAGACTATTCCGGAGACGTTACACTCTTCTTTGATGGTGTCCATGAGAGCTTGAAAGATGGAAGCACTTGTTTTGAGCCCGAATGGGAGGCCATTAAACTTGTATGTACCCCATGGAGTGGTGAACGAAATCCTTTCCCTATATGTTTCCGGAAGTTCGAGCTGATGGTAAGCTGAGGGCATATCAAGAGACGTGAAGAAACGAAAATTGGCAATGCTGTTGATTATCTGACTAATTTTTGGTAACGGGTATGATGAGTGTTGTACAATAGAATTTAAAAGGCGTAGATCGAGTGCCATTCTGTATGTTTGTTTATCTTTTTCTACGGCTCTCTTCTTGACAAGGAGCATTGGACATGCCCATGTGGCAATATTTTTAGAAATTATACCAGCAGCTTCCATATCATTAAGTTGTTGCTGGGCTTCCTGTTGTAAAGCTTGAGGTATTGGAAACGGTAGACATTTTATGGGGTAATTTGACGTAAAATGTAAAGTGGGTTCAATTCTATCTGTATGGCCCATAGTAGTTAAAGATGAGGAAAAAGCCTGGAAGTTTTGTTCTAAAACTGTGTGGAGTTCCTGCTGTTCCTTTTGGGACAAGTGAGAAACATCATATTTGCTATTGTGGAATTCTTCGTATCTTTGTTGGATTATTCCTTGAGTAGGCTGAATAAGATTTACTATTTCTGCATGACCTCTAGGGGGAATTTCGGTGTTAAACTTGTTGGACTGAGACAGGAATGGACTTCGAAAGTCAGCAATCTGAAAGATGTCTCCGACATGAGAATTCTTCTTTATGTGTTTTGCTTCATCACTGGGGTTTTCACAATAGACATCAAATTGAATTTTAAAGTGTGGTTGTGTGTGCTGTGTCTCCTGGCCTTGTGTGAGTTTCTGCTGGTCTGCCTGGCCTTGTGTGAGTTTCTGCTGGTCTGCCTGCTGTGTGCGGTGTGAAATTGAGTGTATAGACAAAAAAAATAGCTCGATGTGTGTCATTAGGTATAAATAAAAATTCGGTTCTAAGTAGCTCCTCTGGAATTATAGCATACACTGTGACGTATCTCTGCTCACCAGGGGCTAAAAGAGCCTTTTGTGTTGATCGAGCTTTGCAATTAACATGATCTTGCTTATACTGCTGAGGAATGAAAGGGGGGGCATGTACATGTTTCCTCAAATCACTATCGGGTGCATTTTGTTGTTCTCGCATCTGATTTTTAGGGATGTTATTGATATGATAGTTTGCAAACTTTTGATCTCTATCATTTTCAAAAAAAATATGACTTTGAGCTATTTTACACATATTGAAGTCGGGGAAGATTACGACATTGAATTTATGGATGAAGTCAAACCCTAACAGGACTTTGAATGATGACAATTCTGATAACTGGAAGATATACATTGGATGTTTAAAATTATGGTATCCTTTATTTTAAATGACACCTCTACACATCCCTCAAAATCAACTTTAGAATTTATGGTACTTATTTCAACATTACGGCTGAGGTATCTGTAATTAAAACAATGTTTGTTTTGATGGAAAAACACCTTATCAATAATTGATATTGAGCTTCCCGTGTCGAGTAATACTGGGATATTGTGGTCAGCGAAGGTTGCAGTTATAATTGGAATATGAGGTTGTTTCTTGTTGACATTTGCAATGAATTCTTGTATTTGTGAAACTTGTAGAGGGTTCTTGTCTATACTGATATTTATCGATGCACTTGATGTATCTTGAGATTGAGAGTACTGGGCATCTTTTAGACTCTCGTTTATAAGTTTGGGTGACTATTGCTGATAGGTACTATGGAAGTTGAGGACGTTGGGAGCGGTGGGATGTTATGTCTGTTTAAAGATGCAAAGAAACGGGTGGCATGTGGACAGATAGGAGCAGCATGTCCGGGTTCATGACACACCTGGCAACTAATATGGGTATGAAGGTAATTGTAGTTATTGTGATTGGCATTATGAGGATGAGATTGTCTGTGCTGAATAAAAGATGAACGTTGATTATTTCCACGTCGAAAATTTCTTCTGCCATTGAGTCTGTTGTGACTTTTAAAATTGTAAAAGTTCCTTTGAGGTAGTGGCTTATGCAATGGAACGTGGTGTGTTCTTGTTCTCCTGTTATAGGAGGGTCTCCTGGCACTATAAGTTTCCGGATCTTGCTGGATCTTACGATCTAATTTGTCCAATATTTGTTGAATTGAATTCAAAGTCTCATTCTCGGGAGTTATAACGCTGGGCTGCTGAGCTAAGATATTGTTATGGATGATACATTCTTGTACCATGATCGCTTTGTTTACTGCCTCCTCATATGTTTTGATACCGGACTGTAAAATTTGTAAACGAATTTCCGGTGGCATAATTTGTGTGAGTTTAACAAATTTGATTTGTGACAGTGCATTTTTGTCTGCAACGGATGAATAAACTTTTGATGCCAGGACATCAAGTCTATGTGCTAAATTTCGAACTGTTTCACCTGGCAACATATTGAAAGAATGAAATTCCAAGATTGACGTCGCTTCCGATCTGTTTTGAAAAAAATCGCTGAGTAATTTGAATAATTCTTCAGATGTCTTTACCTGGTTTATTTGCGATGACTGTTGAATTAACTTTAGGGCATTTCCGCCAAGTTTGGATTTTGCATATGCTAATAAGAATTGATCATTCCACCCCTGAATGGCGGCAACTTCACGGAGCTGGTCAAAAAAAAATTTAGTTGATCAGAATCCCCGTCAAACGGCTGAATATGGATGGCAGGGAGGCTGTGAGGCCTTAAAAGATTATTGCTATGCGTATTATTTCGATCTGTGGCTTCAATGCATGGGACTTCTGGTATTAAGGTAGGTGGCATGTCTGACACACTTGCGACAGTCTGCGATCTCTTTTTCTTGGAAGGCATAGTTTAATTCTATCAGATACTATTATAGGTTGCTTATTTACTGATATTTATGAAATTGAGAGCATCACATATATATATGTACAAAAACAATTTCTATTTTTAGAGCACTTGCATCATTTTTTTTTTTTTTATACAATCATTACGTTATATACTATGTACGATTATATTTCAAAATCTCCTGATAAATTATATATATATCTATTTCATACTTCTATTAAGGTTCTTCATTTGATCATTCAAAAATTGACAATTTTACCAGTGCTCATTTTTGCCGATCTTCACGTATATATTAACACCAATAACGGCAATCGGACCTTTGAGAGGCGTCACGGTACCATATTATCATATAAGGAACAAAGTCATTGGAATGCGAAAAGTATTTGTATAGAGTGATGGTCCTAAATAAATCTTCAACACCATGTGATCGTACAGGAAATTTCTACTCTTGCAGGTTCTAATTTAAAAAAAACTCTCGAGTGGTCCGACTCCAATAGAAATTGCAAAACGGGCACATACCTGTTCTATGGATGACGACGAACGAAGAAGACCAGTGCTGGAATCTTGTACACTAAAACGCTCTAATTTATCACGCACATATATAACACCTGTGATCCGTTGTTTTAAATGAAGACACCAAATTATATGGAAAAAAAAAACTTATTTATTTACGCATGACAAATATGGGCAAAACGGTGCTGGTCAACTTACACAAATTATAAAGTTACACAAACAAGAATCTAAAAAAAAAAATGGCACATGGGGCCACCAAAGAGGACTATGCCTCACAAAAAATAACGTACACACAGCAGGCCGACGAGCAGAGAACTGACTCTCACGTCGTTGCGATCCGTGGGCTCGGAGCTCGCCATTTTCGCCAAGCGTGGCGAGATAGACTGCTGTAGCCAATCAGGAGCCTGCACGATGTCTGCGTACCTGGCGATATGTTCGCCATCGTAGCGGTCGTCTTTTTGTAACCCTACGCTAGCGGGACGGAATTTCCACGTGGCGGAAGGTTCGACGATGTTCTAGAACATTCGCCATTTTTCAGGAAGGTTGTAGCACTTGTACTTACGGGGACGAGACATCGGTACATCATTGCGTGACGGCTAGCTAGGCCTGGGAGCAACTTCCACGTGGGAAATTAATGTTATCGTCCTTTAGCTCTCAAGATTAAAAAAAATATTTTATAGTAGAAAGAAAATTTCCTTTTACAAGAACAAATATGGCTGAAACATTGGGGGATATGATAAATCAGAGAGAAAAAAAAAGGAAAATTTACAATTCTTTGTAGTATGTTAAATTTTAGAAAAATGGTGTGAACCTAAATTTTATAAAGGGGTGTCACTATGTGACAATTTAAACATTGCAAACAAAACTTTCAAAATATCACTCCTCCCCTCCGCGATATCTCGCACTTCTAAGTATTTCTCTACCTAGGCCGCACGAGTGTTTTTTTTTTTTTTGTAGCCATGAAAAAAACAAACAAAATAAATCCTATCTTATCAGTCTTATACACACCAAAATCAATAACGTTGTCGCTTGACGGTAGTCTCTATATACCAAATTTCAGCTCAATTGAATGCACCGTTTAGG
The DNA here is from genome assembly GCA_038373885.1 of Cheiracanthium punctorium. Taxonomy (NCBI): domain Eukaryota; kingdom Metazoa; phylum Arthropoda; class Arachnida; order Araneae; family Cheiracanthiidae; genus Cheiracanthium; species Cheiracanthium punctorium. The sequence goes on along the minus strand of JAWZYV010012828.1, from coordinate 94,775 downwards.
AGCTATCCTATTTTTAAGTATTTTTCACTTTACGCCGCAATGTATAAGAAATGTTTTTTGTAGTCATGTATTATTTATCGTTGCTTACGTCGTTTCATTTACAGCAACCTATGCTATAAATGCTACCTGGTCAAATTCACTAAAGCTGCACTAAACCAGTCACTTTATTCTTTCGTAAAATTCTTAATAAATATATTTGTAATAAATCCTTATTCTTTTAACTAAAAAAATTAATTTTAGCTCTGTTTTTGCATATATACTACATTTTGATTAAAAATGAAGATTCAAGGCCATTCCATTATATTGCACGAATGGTATTTCTACCCTTTGCTTCGATTCAAAAGCCTATATCATTCTATGAGGCCTAAAATCGGAAAGTATGTCAACCTTGATGCTGTTTTTTTTCTTTTTTTCAGTTTTATATTAGCATTTTCTTAAAATAATTCAAATTTCGAAATATAAATAAACTGACTGGCATCGCTGAATTTTTCCGAATTTCTTTTATACTTAGCCCATCGTCTGTTTCCTGAGTAAATCACGCGAAAGAATGTTTTGAAGTAACCATAAAACTTAGTAAGACGTTGAAAAAGAAGTTTTTAATTACATAGGACCTTTATGGTACCAAATACTACGGTGAAGATGAATGAGAATAATAACACATTTGATTCTCTAGCAACTGTGTTAAGTGAATCTACAGCCGGGCTACATACAACATGCAAGCCTTAGATTCAAGAATGACGGCTGGTATTAGCTTGTGTATCTAGGAGCCTTAACCAAAGGTAATCGCGGTGAATCCCGGGATGCTGGAAAGATTGAAAGAATATGGTAACATTTATTTTCGATTAGAAAGAACCGTTTCTCCTGAAAGATCGTGAACCGTGGTGAAACAGTTAACGCTATTCAGAATTGCAATCCTCCGGAGCATTTTCGGCCAGCAGTCAAAGTCAAGTGGCCTGGGTCGTTGTCTAGTGAAAGAATGAAATTCCACGCTACTATTACACAATAGACCAGCTCTGGTAAAGGTGGGTATGGATTCAAGCTTATGATTTACAGTTCAACAAAGCAGTATAGTTTTCCATATTTTAAGGAGTGATGTATTTACATCTGATCTCTTTACAAAAGATTGTAGTGGAAATAAATGGCTGTTTTATTTACGATTTAATTAGATTTTTCAAATTTTAACTCTGTGATATTTACTACAACATCAGAACTAAAAATTTTGAACTATATTTGGTGCAAAATATCTTAATAATAAAAGGCTAATAATACAACTGCACAATAGTTCTCAGTGATGATACCTTATTTCAGTCAAACGCTGTTAGTGAAGGCATTTTTTTTATATCATGAATAAATAAGTTGACTTTTTATGAAAGGAAAAGAAAAAATAAAATTTCTACGCAAATAATCCTTTTTTAGTTGAAAGTCTGATGTCTGCTTTTATAGTTGACACATTTCAAAATAACGTTAAAGTCAAGCATTTGGAAGCTTAATGCATTTGAAGGAATTTATTTGCAAGGGGAAATGCTTTTGGATTCAGTGGCAGCTGAAGGCTATAAAACATTTTAGAGTGAATGTGTATGTATATAAAATGTACTTTATTCTTATACATACCGACCTAATCTATAAAAGAAAGTTCAAAAGTGCTTATCCATATTTTAAATACATAAGTTTCAGCCTCAAGACGCTTTTGCAGGTTTTCTATTTATCTGTGGCTTTAAATTGAATACGAAATTGCAAAAAAGCAGAGATTACTTGGAAGACTTGAAAGAATAAAATGGAGAAAAATATTTTCTCGTGAATTCTGAGGTAGGTTGTTTATATTTATGTGTTGTGATAGAGGTATTGTCCGGGAGGTTGAAAGGTAGGAAAAAAATATAACTCATTTCCTGGTTTGCTTTGAATATTGTAAAATTACAAAATATTTTGCGGCGTTTTCTGATAAAAAAATTTGTTTGAAGTGATTGAATGTTTGCTAATGGTAAAAGTGTGTACTTTCATATTTTCATATCTATAAAATATCCATAGAAATAAGAATGGATAAATTTTCATATAAATAAAAATGCGAAAATTGTACAGATTTCGCGCAAGTTTTGTAAACAATATTTCATATAAAGATTTTTAAAAATATTTTTTTCTACTATTGTATAAGTTGCAGAGTACTCCATCATAAAACATTGATCTAACTGAACACAATTATTCAAGCACCTCCAGTATTTAAAAGATTTTATATGCTGTTCAGTTGTACAATTTGCCCACCTTCAAGTTGTCTTTGCATAGACATTATTCATGGGGAAAAATTATAGAATCTCGGTATCCTTCAAAGAATATTGACAATCTGGAAGACAATTTTATGTCAGTGTGAGTGTATCCACACTTTGTTGTGGCTTTTATTTTACACCTGTGTGAACTTTGTCTTTTTCAGAATACATAAAAAAGTAATTGTCCTTAATCTTCTGTTTATCAACTTTAAACTACTCCGTGTGCGTGTGTCTATATAAACCCCTTTCTTAGCGTGCTTCCATACTGTGAATGGATCTTCTAGAATGATTCAGGAGGGTATAAATGTAGTTAAGTGTGAATTTGCGCCTGTATACATGACAACACTTGACCAAGAAGTGATGTGCTTGTTCAGTGCACACTATAATAATAAATTATTGTAGCGTTGTTAATTTTTGAGTCATTATTTTGGCTAACGTTAAACCTTCTAGTTTTCAGCGACTTTTAATGATTGTAATTTGAAGGCAATGAGGCGCAGTTTACAGCATCACAAGTTAAGTTATTTGCTAAGTGAGAGCATTAACCAGATTCCATGTATTTTCAGTCACACACTGTTATTAATTATCCACTTCGGACTGATTTGTTCAACAAATCGAAATTGAAAGCAATAAATATATAGCCAACTTACGATAGCAGCTCAGAACTGTTTCGAAATTTTAGACTGATGTGACACTGTTGTTGCACAAGAGATCTTGAATGTTTCTTTCTGTAACATTCACTTTTTTCTAGTTTGTAGAATGATAAAATTTTAGAAAGTCAAAAGTATCGTTGGATTTTAAATGTAACACTGAATAAGACGTTCGCTCCCTAACACTGAAATAAGACGCTTACACACAATAAGAGCTAACCACACAAATGCCACACAATAAATGCTAAAAGATAAAAATTATAGATTTCATTTTGAGTCATAATGCTTGCGTTTCTATATTCAGCTGTATAATTCACTTATTTATGCTTGAGTTAGTTCACTGAACATTAATGAGTGAATTAAAACAGTAACTTTGTGAATGTTGTGAAAGAGATGAAATAATATTTTTACGATAATTATAATTTTACATCTGTAAATGAATGTAATTAAAACTATGATAATGTAGGTTGATAAATTTGAATAAGTACCCGATAGTTACTCGTTTTACCTTTAAATCTAAGTGATGTGGAAAATTCTTTGTTACTAGTATAAACATTGTTTTATTTGAACCATACTTTAGAGTGTAAGAAGATCTCCATCATAGTTGGACTGTTGAAAATTTATTTGCGAGGTGGAATAGGCATAAAGATGCACGAAGTTACGCAATCTTGACATGTTTTAAACTCATTTACTTTTTACATTTCCACTTCTTACAGTAACTGCTAAAAATATTTGACACCATATTAAATTCATATATTACCATATCAAACCACATTTTTCGACGCAGATTTTGTTAGCGTTATTGAGAATACTTTTCATTTATGTTTTTTTAATGTTATAGTCATCAATGTTTGTAGGAGTGGAGTACACAGTATATGTGACAATTTCTCATAAAAAAAATAATGGAAATGTTGAAAGAAGAAGACAATTTTCTTAATGGGAAAATCAAAGTAAAATTTATCAGTCGTGTTCAAGCGAACTTATATTTAATAAACTAGTTTTCGCAATGACAAATATGCTCAACAAACATACAACAACATACGTATGTTTTCAAACACATGTATGTTACATATATATATATAATAGTAAAAAGGCTAATCTTACGAATCAAGGAATCATTCTACAGCAGTTTTCGTAGTACATATATACACCGTTCACCAAATCTTAAGCAAATCAGGAATATTTAGATATATCCAGTAAATGTAAACCCAAACAATGGTAAAAAGAAAATTAAAATGGAATTGGATGGAGTAAAAACAATAGGTAGCAAGCATCGACTATACTCTTCAGGCCCCACAAGCCTAATACTTGCTACCAAGACAAAATATCAAAATAACAGGATTTCAATGCAGCCACTTAGCTCAAAGAAAGCTAAATATGTGGCTACGGGGGACTATCCTGTTAATAAGTAATAAGTAATCAAATAGACATACCCAGAATAAAAATAAATATGGAGAAAAGATGGAGATGAGGCTCGAACATGGAGCTGTTGCCAATTGGAGAGGAAGAAATTCGTTGCCAGAAAAAATTGGAGAAGATTCAAATAAGAAGTAAAAAGTAAGAGTTATTAAAATAATAATGATTATAAAATAAAAAAATAATATAGAGTACATTAAAAAAAAGGAGAAATTAAAATAAACTATATATTATTATTAAAAAAGAAACATTGACATGAGATATTTTAGGGTTATTTTAAAGGGATACATCTAACTACTTAAATAGCTCACTATTCGCATTTATATGCCTAGAGATATTTCAGTGATTATATTAATTATAAGAAGAGCATTTTGATATAATACCTGTGACCATTAGTTCATTTGTATTATTATTTTTTTTCAATAAAACATGTGCTAAAAATCCAGAATTTTATCGATTTCTTTTTTAAATAATTTTTATAAGCAAGCCAGCAACCAATCCCCAACCTCTCCAACCAAGAATTCCCAGAAGGGACACATGTTTATAGAAATGCTAATTGCAACTAGGAAATAGAATGGAATTTAGAAATTTTCTAGGGTAATTGTATTTTAAAGCAATATGATACAGCGATGATATATTATCAGACTTATAATTACTTGTACAAAGAGACAGTACTCTATATAGATGATTAGCTATAATATTTCTAAATACAGATATATGCATGCAAGAGGTAAAATCTGTAAAACTAATTACATTGAAAGGGAAATCATCTCTTTTATTATATATGTTAAATGTGAGTTTCTTGTCCTTATTTATTATTAGTTGTAAATCAATAAAATTAATACAGTTATTAGTTAGAGGATTTTTAATTAATTCTAAATTATCAGGATAAGTAATAGGCAATTTATCTGTGTGAATATAGTTATCTGTAGCAATAACAATAATATCATGTATGTACCTATATATTATAAGTGAGGAGTTATCATATATAAAATAAACTATATGTTTGCATAAATGATTGTGACACACGTTTGTACATAAACATGTAATAACTGCACATTAAGCATAGAGGAAAACTTATTAAATGCATTATTGTGCTGAATTCTACATACTTTAGAAGTAGGGGTTGTACCAAAACAATCGTGTAGATTGCACTTGATAATCCAGTATATTCAAACTCAAATGGTAATTATTATTGTTTCACGATATTACGCTTTTAAAGTTTGTTAACTCATTCAGACCCTGCCTACATAAATGAGGACACAAAGAGTAGTTACCCGGGAGGAGTTCCCGGACGAACAAACAAACAAACAGACAGACTTTCTCATTTATATAATAGATAACAAATTTAATCTTTATTATCAAAAGGAAGATTATTTAATTCGAAAAGAAATTATTCAATCAGGTCTGAAAGGAATAATCAACTATCAGTACTTTTATTTTAAAGCGCAGTATAACTCGAATTTAGCACAACTACGTCCCCGATTTATGTACAGAAGTAATTTCCGGATGTTCTACATTTCAAGTGGTAACTTCAGATATGAATTTATTTTACATTCTGCTGATACTCTGCGTTATTTAACATACGATATCAATGACGGATGTTGTCATAAAATATTTTGCATATATATTACAGCAAGTCATCATCCAATAACTGAGCCTCCAACTAACATCTAAATATTTTGTGTGAAAGCATTCCAGAGTATATGCAGAGTGACCCGAAAGCTCACTATATATAATGATTAGAGTAATTGATGCTGTCAATGTATATTATAGCTATTCGCCCTTCCTATTTCATCAAATGAATTGAACTGCGTCCGCGCTATGTAATGCTCGTGTGTCGGATTGTATTATGGTTCTATAGAAAATGCAAATATTTTGCTTGAATTGATAGGCCTGAGCATGTATTATATCAGATTTTCTCATGAACGGGATTTTCACTTTATGAGTATCGCAATCACTTAAGTCAGGCGTACGTTAAAAAGGCTTAGTGCATATTGAAAAATCTGTGCGCTTTTTAATAGGAAAATGTGAATTTTTTTTAATTAGCAAAGGATATGTAAGTATCTTCATGATTATTGCTTATTCTTCTCTTTTTTCTTGAAACAAGTTATTAAATTATCCAGGAAGTCTTTATTTATAAAAATGTTACTGGAGTATGTGACAAGCCAATCACATACGCCAGTCTATGGTTGCAAGGCAACCATAAACCAGACGTTTACTATTGATGAGAGACCTGGAGAATGTGCTGGGCTAATCAGCAGTCAAACATTTTCTGTATCAAAAAAAGTCCTTACAATACCGACTGCATGCTGCCATGCATTATCCTGTTGAAACACAGCTTTTCTTAGGGATCGAATAGATGATAGAGCCGTAGGACTTAACACAGCCGAAATGTAACTGCTACTCTTCAAAATGCTGCCTGTGAGATAGGGTGGAGTGAAAATGGCCAAAAAAATTTTTTTTTTATTTTAATATTGCCTGACTCAACAAATGGTGCTGTATGGCAAAAAAGTCACAGAAAAAAAATTCTAGTCCATTCACTGATTGTCTTCAGGTTCCACACTGGGCTCAAAGAAAGGAATGCTAACGTAAAAAGCCAAAAAATCAATTTTTTAAAGTTTATTTTAATGTTTACAATAGCTTTATTTTCTGGCTCAGAAACAGTTCTAACTATTAAAAAGAAACAGTACGGCAATGTTTTATTGCCGTTAACAAAAAAAAAAAAAAAAAAAAAAAGAAAAGAAAAGAAAGAAAAAAAGAAGAAAAAAAAAAGTCACTAACTTGCAACCGAGCGTCATAAGTTTTGGGATATATTTTGAATATATAGTTATTAAATATTTACATATTACTTCATTTTTAAAGACAATTAATATTTAGAAAGCACACTAATACAGAAAAGGAAATGATGCCAAATTTACCTTTCGAGTATTATTGACTAATAAAACAGTTTATTTTAATCAGTCTTCAATTTTTGGAGTCAACATGCCGGGCAAAATAATGAACTTTGGTAGTTCCTTTCGTGATTTGATTCCACAACGAATGTATCCATCTCTGGCTTTTGCTCCGCATGTTACCAATGATGCTTGCGTTAGTAGTATTCCATTCCTTTCTACTGCTTGAGAAGGGCAAGGGAGCTTCTCTATTTCAAATTCTGAACCGTTTCTGATAATACTTGCTACGTCTTCGTCACTGAGGTTCATGGTAGCTAGTGGTTCCAAAGGGTTGTCCCAGTGAATCATCTGAAAATACTCCTCTGCTTCGAAATTTATATTTGGAAGATCAAATTGGCGTATTTTGTCCCTCCCATTCAGTTTTTATTACTTTCAATATTCTTCTTAGGCCAAGTTCTTGAATATCTGATCGTTCATCAAACAGCATTGCTAACAGCATGTATTTTCAGAATGAGCAGAATAAGAGTTCCTCTAAATAACTAACTTCATGAACGATTGACTTAAAATCTTCCGGCAAGAATGAACTTCATTTCATCATTCCATGCCCTATGAGTAGCTGCTAGGATTTTCTCTATTTCAAACCAGGATGACACGTACACTTTCATCACATAGTCTACTAGGAGTTTGAAGCATTCTGTTCGCTCGGCAGTCGATACGTACAGGCGCAGTATTCTGTTCGCTGTAGAAAACCACCATGAATGAGACATCCTTCCTGGACTTCTGTTTGCCAAATCTGGATGGCACTGTCCCGATCATACTGCTGATATCGAAGAGATGCTTTTGTTCTGTACCGAGCTCTTTTTTATTAATTTCAGGCAGAGCAACAGGAATAGAAACAAATTTTGTCACAGTAAGGGTTTCGTGCGTTTCCAGAGATTTTCCTGTTGTTCCAAAAAACTGGTGTGACCCAGATGTTTTTCCTTCAATCTTATGGAAAAGGTGACGAAGAGGCAGTTCATTAGTATGCAATAAGCATAAAAACCAGTGCAATTTATGGCCGACAAAGATTTCAAGCCGTCTAACTACGCCATTTTTCTTCCCAACGTTGACTTTCGTTCCATTGCACCCAACGGCAACAAGATCCGAAAGTGTAATCTCTTTCTGTGTAATGAAGTTGATGATGCTGCAAGTAATATCAGCACTAGAGCCTGACTCCGGAATCCCATGTCCTATGTACACAGAACCAGGTTCTGACAACATAACAATATGCTCTTCTACAGCTACAGTCGTATCTAACGAGCGTCTCTTCTTTTCTTGCATTATAGTTTTGTCCTTTCTTCCAAGAAGTATATGGAGACAAAGACTCCGTTACTTGTGTAGAATTTTAGAAGTTGTGATCGTACCTTTTCATTATAATTTTTAATAAGTAGAATTACTTCTTGATGACTTAGCTCAGGCAAGGAGGCGTTCTTCGAAATTTTTTCAACGTCCAAAGAAACAATTTCGATGATCTCTTTTACTGAAGGATCCTTCTTGTTCCCCTGCTTCCATAGTATACCATTTTTCGTGATTAACAAATGCTTCATTAAATCAGAATACGTCGGCAACACTGTCTCTTTCAATTGTACTAGAATTCCGAAAACACTACAAAAAGGTTTCAATTCTATTTGTCATATTTAAGTTCAAAACTCCGTGTTATTATGCCATTTATAAATCAAAATTAATAAAACGTAGTGCTTCAATCTTACAAATTAGAAACAAGTGGTTGAAACAAGGCAATCACAAAAACGAATCATTACACACAATAAAAGTGACGTGCCTTATTAGGTCATGATAAAATAGTTATCAGATTAGAACACGCGCTGCCATCTAGTAGATTTTAGAGTATAATTTGCTTTTTTATGTACAAGAAGACATTTCTGCAGGGGCGTAGCCAAGGGGGTGGGTCACAACCCCCCACCCCCATGAGAAATTTTTTGCTATACAAAATGTATATTCTTCACTCCCTTATCACACACTCGTATACATATATGTGAGTTGCAGTAGTCATAAAGCCCCCATGAAAAATTTCTGGCTACGCCACTGCATTTTTGGATCTGATATCTGGCAGTCACCTTTCAATAAAACAATTTATTAATGAGAAAGTAAATTATTAATATTATTTTAAAAATTAATTAATTATTTAGTAAAATATTAAATTTTAAAAATGTTTTTTACATAAAAATCATTACAAACTTGAAAATATGCCAATATAAATATTCACTTGAGATGTGGAACCTCAAGATGTCAATATTTTAAGCTGAAATTTGGAGACAATTGGTTTTAGCTAGTTCGACACCATTTAATGACTCGGGCAATGTGAATTTCGAAAAAAAGTTTTTTCGCTCCACCCTACTGTGGGAACAAGAGGTGACCAAGACGAACGGATACCATAACTACCGTGTATGGGTCGGTATGAGTATGTCAAATGCACGCTGACAATGTGACTTCTTTATGATGCCACCAAACATGGATGCGACCATCATAATGCTGTAAACAGAACTTGGATTCGTCTGAAAAGACGGCGTCATGCCATTGACGCGTACAGGTTCCTTCGTTGATGCCGCATTAAAGGAGTTGCTGTCTGCTCAAGGGGAGCCGAAGCCATGTTCATAGAGCCGACAGTCTTGTTGCAGCAAACGTCTTTGAATTGTTTGTGAAGGCACTTGTCCTGCAAACGACTGAATTTCATGACTGAGGGCTCGTAACGTAGCTTTACGACCCAGTAACCCATTTATGCCTAGTGTTCCTTTTTTGGAACGGCATTTTCACTATCACTCGAAAATGTTATTTATTTTTCCTAACCTTTATTCACGAGTATTGAGTCTCAACTCCACAAAGTATTTTAACATGACCAAGTAAGATGTTGAAGTTTCAATTTTTATGCATAATGATTTAAAAAGAAATCATCCCTTATTCAAGTAGTTGATGTCAGAAATTTACCTATTATTGCTAGCATTAGCAAAAATCGAAGAAAGTCGCAAAAATAATCTAGGCACAGATGGGTTAAGATCATGTTTTTGTTGTTGTTACTCATCCCCCTGGCGTAGGAAACCTTCATCAAGACCAAAAGACCCCGTCGCGTCAATGAATAAACACAATCCAACTAATAAATCAAATGCCTCCAAGAACCACCCAAACAGCTGTGAAAGTGAGCAGGACTAGTAGGGACAAAAGAACAAGAACAGAAAGAAAAAGTCTTTTCCCCATTCTGGAACTTCAAACTTCTCAAGTGATCATTTCTGAAACACGCTAAGGACGTCTAGAGAGGCTTGAGAGCACTGCACGACAGAGACAGTCCCGGAACTTTAGCAGCATACCAGTGATGAACTGGAGGGAGGGGCCACATAGCAAGCAATTTTCCCCTATGAATAGAGTGGATTTTCGCAGGAGTTAATTCTGCTGAATTGGTGATAGGGAAATCACGCCCATTTCTTGCATGTAAATGAGCAGTCTCATTATCGTTCACCCAGGCCTCTCAATTGGTCCTCTTTTTTTTAAATTCCTACCTTCATCAAAGTTTTATTTATATAGCCTAGTATTTTAATGGTTTGATGGACGAAACCTTAACATCTAAAAGAACATTTAACAACTGTTGAAGAAGCAGAACATTTTACTTTATTATTTATAGAGGTAGTAATTTAAAAAAAAATAGGACCAACTGAGAGGCCTGCGTACGGCGTACACCCCAATACACCCCAACATGCGAAGGAATCCACTGAAGACATATTGGTTTCCTAAGCTCGGAGAGAAGTACCACTATATCCTGATCAGATTTATCTAAACTTTTAGGTCAATGTATTAGATACTGTATGGCACTTTTACAACCAGTTAATATCCAGATACTACTTTTATCACTCGCAAAGGCATACTCCAGAGCCTTACTAGATAAATTTTCAGATCTGAAAACAGAGCAGTTGTCAGGGTTACGGTTACTAAGTTTAAATTCCTCTTCAGAGTTACTGAAGAAGACTCCACTACCAGCTATACCGCCCTCGAATTTGCTACCATCCCTGTAGATAACTAAGGCCTCGGATGGGATATCATTTATGAATTCCAAGGCCAGCTGTTTAAAAGAGCCAGATGTTCTTCCTGCTTACGAACACAAGTCTTCAAATCCTCATTGAAACTAATACGTTCAAAAGATGTCGTAGGGGGCAATCAACTTAATGGAGGAACAACCCTCTAATTTATAAATCCCTGCTTCCACACGTAGTCAAGTGAGATGTCTAGCTTTAAACGCATTAAGATCATGCAAGTAACATGACTGTATTATGTAAGCAACATCTTGAAATCATCTATTCTGCAGACAATCATGGAATCTCGAACAGAAATACTTCGATACGATATTCCACAATCCCGCTGGCTACAACGAGACCTCTATTAAAGTCACACTTCCTGCTAAATATTTCATCTTTTTACACAAGGCATTACAATAACTTTTCAACAAGCAATAACTTTCAAATGCGGCTTGTATATAAGAAACCTGCAGTACAATTTCTTATGAATAAATGATTTGAAAAACTAATGATTTACAATGATGAACAAACAGAAAAAGATCGAAGTCCTAGGCTCAGGAGAGATGACAAGGCGGTGCTGATAGTCAGCCAGACAATCATGTCCGGTAGACAGACAAAACGTTCGTCGTTCATCGTTCTAATTTGCACTGGTTTCACGCTTGTCTGATAATTTTCACGTATTTAGCTAGCCACCTTCTTGGTGTATCTATTGTAATGACTGGTAGTACATTTAAGGGCCGATAAAAATCAAAATATGCATCATACAAAATTTATTTAACTGGTGAATCATATCTGCCAACTGTTCAATTTAATTAGCCACTTTTTGTAAACAGGAATTTTTGGCTTAAAATATAGCAAAATTTTCAAGTTTGGCTGCCCAGCAGGTTAATATTTTGAAAAAATATATAATAAATATACCGTTTACAAAATGCGGTTAGTTATATTCCGGTGTACTTGGCTAATATACTTATGATACGTAGGTTAAATTTATTATTTTTAACAGCATCGCTTAAGTAAGCGTTTCACTGAATATTCGTTTTTAACACTGCCAAAATTACGACGATTATATCTTTCTGAATTTCACACAGAATTTACATGAATACTGATAGTAGTCCGCATTCGAAGCTGCAAATGCATTAAGTCTATTCACCTTTCACATACTATTAGCAGTGGAATGCACTGCATTCATTCTACATAATAATTATGCACGAGATTGAAGATGGCTTTATAGAAAACGCAAATATTCATCTTGAATCGTTAATGCCCTGCCAATATCAGACTTAATGAGAGTCAGTGTAAATATGACCTTAATTGATTGATCCAGAACTATGTCGACTTCAATGTAGATGTGAATGATTTAACAACATAAGTGACGTAAAAAAACCCCGAGAATGATAAATTGTGACGAACACACATCTTCCGTTAAATAAATAATTATATCTATATCTATCTATCTGTCTATCTATCTATCTATCTATCTATATATATATTAATTTAGCTGTGCATTTTTGGTAAGTGTACTTATATGAAGCAAATAATTACGACAGTAGTCATATCGTCATTTTAGCAAGTATTTTTGCTTTCTTCTTTGAGTTATGAATGGAAGAGAAAGAAAAAGAAAACGAAAAAGAAAACACGTTTTGGCTGACAGCGTCCTCTGTTGATCAAACTTAAAAATTTACTTCTTTATCAACGCATTTGGCGCGGAAAAAATACCTTCTATAACCTTATTTCTGCAGCCGACCGAGTTGTATGGTGGGTAAAGCACTGTACGCCGGTTTCGTGTTCAACTTCCGGCGATCGGGGTTCAATTCCCGACTGGGCGTGGTTGTCATTGTGTCCGTCCCTTCACAGGGGGCGACAATGGTCCACCTACTAGGTGCCCCCATAATAAAGTGACCAACAATTCCGGCCTGCTGTGGCCAAAACTTTCAAGGCAGAGGCCGGCCATTAAAACAACAAAAAAAAAACCTTTATATTTGCATATAATATTTGCTTGTTATGGTCAATTTTCTCATATGGTTTAGAACGACAGAGTTTCTTTTTGAAAGCTTGTTATTGTTGTTGTTGTCGTGTCCATGGATAGACGACGCTATCCATGGAAAGAGGGGTGCCAGTGCCGCCGAGGGGGTTGGACGTCTACTTGTTTGGTCCCTAATTTTGAGCCAATTCCAGATGAGGGACCAACCACCACATGAAATCGGCACCCCCAAAGGTATATCGTTTTGAACAACTTGGAGGACATTGTAGCCACGACGGATTTTACGTGCACCAGCTCCCATTAGCGTACACGGTTCCACAGCTGCCGAGCCGAGAGGGAGATGACCTCCCAAGCCGGATGCTGCTTCACTTGCCGTGTTCTTATGGGAAAGGAGTTTAGCGCCCAGACCACTGCGGGACTTTTAAAAGCTTACAATTATAATATAAAACAATTAATTTTAAAAGTAACCCTTATTTAATTCATCCCGAAAGCATTCACGACAACAAAATGCTTTCCACAATAGACGACTTCCCACACTCTGATCATAAGGGTAAGAACAGAATTTCCACTTTAAAAACTACACTTTTGACAATCAGAAATACATTTTATTATAAATAATTCCCAGTTAAAAAATTCGGAAGCACCAAAAAAAAAAAAAAAAAAAAAAAAAGCATAATGCTTGAACACTTTTTTGCACTCTGATCGGGTGTATTCAAACCGAATTCCTCTTTGATACCTATATTTTTGACATAACGGTTATATTAAGGTTGTTTTACACCTTAGGTCATCCTCAAAAATTGTTATAATTTCCCGGGTGAATGCGGGTAAAAAAAATCCCCCCCCCCCCTTCCCTACAGCTTTTGCTCATTTTTAGATAGGAAGCTAGTTCGTCTAATAAAATGTGTCAGAACTTATGCACTTTTCCCCGTGTAAAATTGGTTTCATTATTATTACTTTTTTTATTTTATTCATTCATTCATTTATTTTTTGCTTAGTAAGATGAAAAATGTGCACTCCTTGTTACCAGACATTGAATAAAAAAAAAAAATGTTAAGTAATCATTACAGTGTTTACACACATAAGTGGATAGATAACAACTATCGTAATTGTCCATTATATTTAAATACACCTCTGCAAATTATTTATAAATGTATGCCCACTCTGCCACATTTAATCTAGGCATTGCATTTTTACTTGATGAAAAGTAAAAATAATAAAAGTTTATTATTTCACAAGTATAAATTTATTATACTCTTAGTTACTTAGTTTTAATAATGTACTTACACAAACATCTGTGAGTTGTAAAAGTTAAAAGATAGTAAACTCAATGTAAAAGTTAAAAGATAGTTTAAGTTAAACTCTTTGTAAGAGAGTGGACAAAAAATCACTTCTGGTTTATTTATTTCGTTTATTCTACTTCAGCTTAGCTTTTATCTTACTATCATCAAGTTCCATAATTCTTTAAAATTGTATTTACTTTAATCTTAATGGCATAACAGTGTAACATAAAGAAGGTAACATATGAACTTTGAATAAATGTTCATTTTAACATTTTAATCACTTTATTTTCGTTCAATAAAGAACCATTCAAATGCAATTGGCATCCATGGAAAAAAATTACTGATAATATGAGAAAACTATATAATAGGGCAGAACTGCTCGTTTAGAAACTCATCTATAAAAAATTTGGTAAAATAATGGTCATTCACAGAAATAAAATACGGGGGAGGGGAGCAAAATATAACATGCAGAAAGAAAATGCTGCTAAATAAATTTAACAATTTCCAATGTAAAAAAGAGGCAGAAGTAAAATTTTTCATTGCATGTCCCATTAATAGAAAATGCTTTTTTAAATATTTTTTTTAAAAATTATTTAAAGGGCGAAGGTCTTTTTTACCAAAGTACTAAATAGTACGTTTAGATTTTCAACTCTAATAAATTTTTATTTTAAAAGATCTTCATTTTTTGTGTTTTTGTATTAAAGGCTATAGAAGTGTTCAACAAAGGCCATTCTATGAAAAGCACAAATGGTGTAAGTTGTAACTCCCTTAGCAATGGTCTAAATAGCAGCGATAGTTGCTGTGTGACACTGAATTTAACTATGATATCCCTAACAAAATCTTGAATATCTCAAAACTAGACGAAAGGAGTTACACCACTTGGTCTTGTACTTGTTGGTCACAGCACAATTGTATTTATAACAGTTTCAGCACATGTGATGTCAACATAGTTTTCAGTGAATGATACTTAATAAAGCCAACTTCCTCTTCAGGGTGCACTCACCAGCATACAGGAATTTCTAAGATATGATTAAAAAAAACAACTTTGAGATCTAATGTGTCACAAAGTATTTTGAACAAAAAAGTAACAAAGTAAGGTAGAGCCCATCTGATGCTATAAAATGGGCAGAAGCTTGTTATAGGATATGAAAGGTTTAATAATGATAAAAAATGAGATGTGACATACTGGTCCACAATTTAAAAAAAAAAATACAAATATAGGACAATTAGCTCACATACGTCAATCTAATATATAAATGCAAATGTTTCTTTGTTTTTCTGTAACTTTGCTTCTTTGTCCAGTATGCAAATCCAGAACGCTTGACTGATCGGATTTATAATTTTGCAGAAGCGAGTAAAATGGTATAAGGAAAGCCGTAAACAGTTTTAAAATTCTGAAAATCAACTCGGTATCTGATCATTAGCTATTTTCGGCCAGAAAGCTCCTCATATGTCTGATCTGAGCATATTACTGAACATAGTGAACAAGGTTGGATTTATTTTTTGCTTTTAATAGTTCAATTGAGATTGGCGTCATTTTGATGTCAAGAGTTTAAAAATGCGTAAGAAATCCATTTATGTTAATGGGTTTATACATAAAGTTTATGCCACGAGTTAAAAATAAAACTCCCACAATATCCGATAAAAATGGAATAGTAAACAGTGTAGAATTTATTATTTTTCTTTCAAAATTCCAGCTCAATATTGCAAGTGAGATTGACGTTATTTTTATGTCATAAGTTTAAAGAATGCATTATAAAACCGATCAGATTAACGGGCTTCGACATAAAAAATTGCACTACTTTAAAAATAATATTTAAGTGGGTGACTTAGTTTTCACGTGTTTAATAAATCGCTTTACATATTAATCTAAAATAATTATCGCCCAAGTAAAAATTACGTCAGGAGCAAAATAATTTTGTAACTTTTACGATTTCAGCTAGCTTAGAATAGGTCACTGGAATTAACAAGATTGATTGAACACTTTATTTTAAGATAAGCGTGGTTATTCGCAGCAAATTGGGAACCAGGAATTTGCGGAATTGTGGCAGTTTTGCGGCTAGATAAACAAAATATGCAGTTCGATAGAATGCAAAATACCATGTTGGAAGAGCTCCTACTGTGATAGTATTTGCGGAATGTTATTTGGATTCCGATTTTTGGGAATACCATTTCTTAGATTCCTGGAAAATAAAAATACATAAATGTGTGTAAATACATAACATTTAACCTATTTTCATAAATTTCATGTTTGTTTTAGTTTTGCTGCAAAGATATACATTATTTAGTTGCAAAATAGCAACTAGAAAGTTTGCTACCTTGTAATATTAGCACTAAATCACACAGTTCGGGGTAAAAATATCGGCGAATGGTCGACGGGCTAGTACGCAAACAGTTTCGTCTGCAGTTATCGTGATGTTAGGTTACAATTGAAACGATTTGGCAGTTCTCCGACTGCATAACATTTAATTCCGTGTGTTACAGAAATGCATGCTTATCCTTTACGTAGAACGGGTATTTAGCTAGTACACCACAAGAACTACACAGGGAACACCAGAAAGGAGAGAGATAGAAGTGATAATTTTTGAGAAAGAGAATAGTTTAAAAAACTCGACATGAGGCATTGTAAATCTTTATCTTTCACATATCCCATATACCACTTTAAAGATTTTTCTGTTGCATGCTAATTACATAAGCAAAAACACAAACATATTTGCAGTTTTCATTCTTTTAACACAGTTTTTTAACAACAACGTATATATTTTTATATAAAATTGATTTTTTCGAAAAATATAATGCCCCTAAACATATTAAATAAAAGTTAACGGAAAAGGAAAGTACGTTTATTGACATTCAAGGGATTTCTTATAAAAGCATTTCTCTTTAAAATGCAATTTCGTGTATCGCTCCAATCCCCTTCCAATAACAATCAGGAGTATTTTTAAATATTTCTACCTCGAGAAACATAATGCAAAGTTATAGATTTATTATTAAGGCTTCAGGAAAAATATGGAAACATAACTCAGTTAAAGAAAGCCTGAAAGCAATTTGGTAAAGGCATAAAAGGTGACAGAATCATCGCTTTTTTATAAAATTACAATTTCCTTCCATTATTTCATGCTCTAAAATATGGTTATAAGGTTTTGTGGAGAAACTGCTTTTTAAATTTTCGTGGTTGAAAAGCTGTTTTAGATGGAAATTTAACTATTTTCGTAATAAGAAAGCTATTTTGGATGGCACGTGTGATATTTGTTTAGGGTTTTTGGGATGACCACTGTATTATAATGTGCGTGCATAGTACAGGTTGGTTGTTTTTGAACTTACCCTGTGTACAGGGTTCTACAGCCAAAATAGGTGACCGTATTGTAACCAAAATTTGTATATAGACTATACATGAGATATTTTCAACAAATTTTGAATAATAATCACGATAATAATAATAATAAATAAATAAAATTAATAGTTCAAAAATCTCCACTAGATAGCGTTTTTGGAGGAAAAATATCAAATTTTACAATGGAAATGGCAAATTCGAAATGTACAAATAATTTCAACATTTATTCAATACTTTTGAACATTTGTTAACTTACTTGGGTCATTTTTTGAGCTAATTTCACCATACAAAGCCCTATCTGGTGGGCATTTTATGAAATTTTTAATTTCTTTAAATTTCTTGAGCGCACCTTGTGTGCAGTTGATATGTGAAGTTTTGTGGCAATCTGATCACCCGTTTCACCTGCAAAATGTTCTTTATAGAAGTTAAATTATAACAACCCTGTACGCTCTCTTCTTTCTGAGAAACACTACAACTTTGTTAGGTATTTTTTAGTAAAAATGTTGATGTTTTAAAAATACAAACTCCATTTTAAATGTTATATCTGAAAATGATAAAATTTACATGGTCGTTTTTGCTTACTCTACTACATCTCGAACCGTTATTCTTACATATTCACTCATATAAATGCAAAATTAACTGAAACATATAGCTTGTAAAAATAAAAAATAAAAACACATACAAAAAAATAGTTTCAGGAGGTAAGAAACGTCCACCTTTCTTCAGTAGCAAAAAATTCCTCCATCCACTTAGGTAAAAAGGTACAAAAGGTTCACCTTTTTCCCATTGCAACGAAGCTCCACCATCCAAACAGGTAGGAAGGAACAACAGGTCAACCCATCTTCAGTTGTAAAAAAGCTCCATAATTCACTTAGGTTAAAAGATTAGAACTCTAAACTTCCTGTGATTGTGGATGGCGGAGTTCTAATGAAACAGAAGAAAGGTTGACCTTTTTTACCATTCGAAACGATCTTCTTGCTAAGTTATGTTATCTTTTTCTTTATCTTATCCTTAGAATTCTAAACGTAATTTTGCATTTTTATACCAGTTTTTTGTTCCGTATTCAAGTTACATAGATTATGTGCTATGAAGTAGCAAAAATAACACTTCAATATTGAAATTTTAATATTATACATTTGATTAAAAAGAAATATAAATTTTTTGCTAATCCACTATACTCGAATTGCGTTATTTATAATGTTTAGTATTTATGCTTTATTCTCGAAGATTAAGAAGTAAGGTTTTTAAGGGGATTTTTAAGGGGATTTACCTTTATTTACATAATCAGATTTTAAAGATATTTTTAAATTGTTACATTTGAAAAGACTTCAGCGAACATAAAGAAATCTGTTTAAAAATAAATTGAAAGTTATATGAAACTAAAAATCTGTTGTGTAACAATAATGTTACACAACACATTTATATTTTTCATTCTGCTCTGATATATAGCTGTTGATATAGACACGAAATTTGAAAATATGTTATACAACATAGATGTTTCTTAGCATTTTGCTTTTGCTATTCTGAGATATTATGAATGAAATAATGCAGAAAAATTAATGAGTTTTTCAAGAAGAACAGTTTTTCATTTACAATGAGTGATTTAAAAACTTTATTATTTACCAGAGTAATAAATAATTTATAGATTCTCATTTAAAGAATTATACGAATATAAACATGATCGTTAGTAGTGTAGTGTATTGAAAAAACGCAAACTTCTTGTTGTTAGACAAAAAAAAAAAAAAACTCTTTGAAGTTATCTTTAAAGTTTTTGAAAACTTAACAACATTAAACTAATTTAAATATGATAAACAAATTTCGCCATTTGTATATTTTCTATCACTAATATATAAATTTATAAGCCATTTTTTGTCCGAAAAAGAAGAATATTAAAAATAATACAGACGAAAAAATGTCCAGAATTTTGAACTATAAAATACTTTGGAATCCCTTATCGTCGGTTTTACGAATAAGCCTTCGATTTTTTCACATTTTTTCATTCTGTACTGCGATAGGTTGTTGTCAAAAAGTGAAATCTGTGAGGGTTAAAAGAGATCTGGAATTTAGATTTAGCCATTTATCATCCAGCTCAGTCTTTGACATTTGAAAAATTTTGTGATTAAGATAGTTTTACAGACTTTTTTTTAACCTTTCGAATGTTACTTTTAATCATTAGTCTTCTGATGCTAGATGGATAAAATGTAGATAAATTAAAATGTAAAATTTACTTTATAATCATTTCCGATGGCACATTTATAATGAGAACCATGTCTATTTTATGAAGAGAAACTTTAATATGAATATGATTTTTTATGCTAAAATTGTATTAGTTTCCATATAAGGAAGTTATAGTATAAATCTATACGGGTGTTTCATACTTATAAAAAGTAATTTAAACATTTCATTACAGGTAGAAATACTTCTCTGAAGGCTTAAGTAATAACCAAAATTCCTAGACAGAAAATTATACATACTGAAAAAAGTAATATATAATATACAGGGTGTCCAGTGCTAACGGTGCCCAATGGCTATTGCCTAAACTATTAGTCAGAAACACATAGTTCCTATCGCAAAGATGCTTTAAATTGCATAATCTATTATATAAGAAACAATCGAAGTCAATAAAGCAATTCCTATAAAAATTACGAAATTTAAATTTTTATACGTACCCCGGTCCTATTAAAAAAATTTTCCTTATACAATTTCACGCCCAATAAAAAAAATTCGTCCTTCCAGGACCAAAATTCACCGAGTTACAGCTGCTTAAAGTTAGAGATTTTTTCGAGATGCGAATAGGGGTTGTATACAAAATGAATTTGAGAAAAAATGATCTACCTGCTTTAGAGCCTTGTAATATTTATAAGCAATTTCATCAACTATTTTACAATTGTAGATTGCAATAAAGAAGATTAACATTTAAATATGTGTAACCAATATATCAACATAAAAATATAGCTTATACTGAAAATAGAATACTTTTTAAAGAGTTTTTAAAATGAACTGGTGTTAAATAACTTAAAATGCAAAAACAAGAGAATAAAACACTTCATTAAACATTAAATTAGAAAATTAAACATTTTAAAGTACGAATATATACATTTTAGAAACTTAAAATTATATTAATCCCGCAGTGGTCTGGGTTCTAAACTCCATTCTTATAAAAACGCGGCAAGTTAAGCAGCATCCGGCTTGGCCAGTTCTTGGGAGGTTCAACTTCCTCTCGGCTCGACTGCTGTGGGACCGTGTACGCTAATGGGAGCTGGTGCACGTAAAATCTGTCGTGGCCCCGATGTCCTCCAAGTTGTTGAATTATATCTCTGGGGGTGCCGATTTCGGGGGCTTGTTTCCTCCTCTTGAATTGGTTCAAAATTAGGGGACCACGAGCTAAAGACGGACTTCCTCCCACTGGGGCCCTAGAAGTGGAAGTTGCCCCCCCTCCGCCCATCGCGTAACAACAACATAACCATAAGTAACAAGAAAAGCAAAATAATATTATAAATCTTGTTAGCGTAACCTTTGCTCAAAACATAGATTCCTTCGGCTGCAATGCAAATATGCAACCGTGCAAAAAAGTCTTCCTGTACTTTAAATAGCATACTCGGTGTTGCACATCTGCATGCTACACATATATACGATTTAGTAAGTCTGATACCGGATAGATTTTTATAGAGCCTGACTAAAACCCTTTGCTTAAACATTAGTATTCTAAAATTAGTTTTTCTTATTTTTCCGCATTGTGCCAGAAAATGAAATTATAACCTATGATTTAAAATTGCAATACTTATATGGTCCCGTAACGGTTTACCATAAAGGGACATTTTTGAACGTGGAAAAGTGTCTTAGGTCAAATTGTTTGCTGCTTCCTTACTCGATGAATTTTGGTCGTAGAAGGGCGATTTTTTTTCATTGTGCATGAAATTGTATAAAGAAAATTTTTCTAAATATAACTGATAGGACCGGGGACCGTATAAAAATTTAAGTTTCGTAATTTTTATAGGAATTGATTTATTGACTTCGATTGTTTCTGATATAATAGGCTATACAATTTAAAGCATTTTTGCAACTGGAACTATGTGTCTCTGACTAATAGTTCAGGAAATAGCCATTGGGTACTGTTAGCACTGGACACCCTGTATAAAGTACAAGAGGAAGTTTTCTATAGATGATGAGCATTTTTAATAATTTAATTTCCACATGTACTGAACAAAAATAAACCATTTTCATCATTAAAAGTTAAAGGCATTGTTACGATATTAAAACAACAAGCTTCAGGTAAAATCAACGTTTTAGAATTTGTTTCAGAATTGATCCTCATTATTTTGCAAAATTCTATAAAATATTCATTTGATAATTATTTGTGTATGAAAAAATACTTATCTTTAACAAATTATGACTCAGCTTTTACGAAAAGTCAACGAACAGACACATACAATGAAAGTTGTGCTATATACATAGCGAAGGTACTCTAAATATAGGAACATATGAAGTTGATGCATTGAAACAAGAGTTTTGGAAGGATAACAGATGGTGGCATTTTCTAATAAGCCTGTTAGGAGAGCAGTTGGAAATGGCACGCTAGCTGAAATCGTATCCCAGATCGGAAGTAAGAGGAACAGTACTTTTTTTCTTGGGCTAAACGCTGGAATTGAGCGTAAATCCATCATACAGTTATCGATGTTTATGGTAAGCATGGAATATCGTGGATTGTGATTTCTAAGTGGCACGGGCAATTTAAGAGTGGTTGCACCGGTATCTTTGACGATTATCTTCCATTGTTACCTGAAAGATATAATTTATTCATTAGTTAGAATAATACAACGCAAAATTACTTATTCATATGTTGTTCAGTAAAAAATCATTTTTTCGACTTTTTAACGTGTTTACTTTGTGGAATTTTTTTCCTTAAAAGTAACTTTGTTTCTGCCTTGCTCTTAAATTTCACGAAGAATGTAATGCTTATGAAAAAGTACTTCTTATTCATAGATTCCCATAGAGATGTGCTTATATAGTCTTTCCTTTTTAAATGTAAATATTTCTAAAGCTACAAATAAGGGGAAAGTAATCGTAAACTTGTTCATTTCTTCTTTCAAAATGACACTTTTCGTGCACAGTTTTTTTAAATTATAAAATTTTAATGATTTTTAGGATTTTAAAATGAAACAGTAAATTAAACAGCACTTTAATATAAAAGTGATACACTTTTAAAATTTATGCTCTTTCAATTACTGAAATAAAACGCTACTATGTCAATATGCTTTTCATAATTTTTAATCAAGTTCATGATTAAGAAATATTTCTTATAAAAATATCTTGATTAAGAATATCACAGTTTCTCATTTTTATCTTAGCTGCAATTTTTACCTAGATTCCGTATTTTGAATATCAGTTTCGAGATACATGAATCTGTAAGATAATATTGCGAATTTACTTTTTTCTATGAAAATCTAGTCTGTAGAAAAGTATGCTGTGTTATATGCATCCGTATTTTTTATGTACCAGGTAATTAACTAAATACTCTTTGTAATATTATCTCAAATCTTTGATAGTACATGCAGATTTTTATGTCCATATATATATATATATATATATATATACATATATTGTGAGTAAGCGTGGAAAAACGTTTTTTTTTTCTGTTAGTAATACTACAACGGAAAAAAATGTGAATTCGGGTGAGTAAAAGAATACCAAAAAAGAAATAAACCAACATAACAAATAATAATTAATTCTGTTACAAAGTTATTTAAATTTCGTAGTAAAACAGATTTAATTTGTATAGAACAATTATTTTCTTTCCGAACAGCTTTGATTTTGAACCAGATTTTAGATTTGCTTTATATGAATTTAGAAAGAATTGAAGCAGTTACTAGAAATCACTGATGCAGTTTCTTGAGTATGAGCAAAAGTAAAAAGTAAAGACTCAGCAAGATAAAAAAGAGAGACAGAAAAAACAAGTGTGGTTGGTAACCATCAACTTTATATCTGTTTTTTTTTTTATAAATTAGGTAATTATATAAATACATTTACTCTGCAGAATTATATAAATTATTAATTTAAGTATAAAATTATTTTCAGTGCTGAATGTTATTTATTAGTCTTGTTGAGAAATTAAGACAATTTTCTATCTTAAATAATTATGAATTTACAAATGATGCCTTTATTTATATCATAGTAAAAATTACTGTGCAGGTGCCCTTAGTCTGCCACCATACAACATAAAGCTGCTGAGCATGTGCGACCAAGACTTGAGTTACAGATGTACTCCATCAAAGAATGGGAGAGTAATATTCCATGCTCTAAAAAGAGAGGTGAGAGATTGGTCAATGATATAGAAAAAAAAACGAAATAAGTGAGACACTTTTTTTTAGATTGATGGGAACGATCAACACCTCCTAGATATAGAAGGCCTAAGAGCAGAAGCTCAGTTTTACTTACAACTAAGTTAAACTATTTAAAATTTCTGGTGAATGATACAAATATTAGAAAATATCTTAAGTTAAAAATAAAAATTAAAATACCATTCTGCTAAAAAATAATTTATTATGATCTATTTCTACATCATATTATATGATTAGTGATAGTTAAAATTTCCTGTTTGTCGTAAAATCAATTTTTCTATCTTAAATCATTAAAATGCTCATGCGGGAGTAAATTCACCACAAATTTTGAATACTTTATGAAAATAAATGTCTGATGACGTCATTTTAGTGTACCTAGTGATGACGTACAAGTTTCTGTTCTCCATAGTATATCTAGGAGGTAGTGGAACGATGCCCACACCCTTCAAAATATTAGACGTTTGATTTTTTTCGGTGAATATTAATTATCATAATTAAATTAGTTAAGTTTTATGTGCCATTGTATTTTCTTGCCCATAATTATTAAGGTCAATAAGGGAGCCATTAAATTATTGCATACTCGATTGCTTTTCGTTACTGAATACGCAAAATTCAAGGGTGATTAGAAAATACTCATTTTGAAGTTATGGCGCTTTGCATTGTATACGGCAGATTATATCCAGAAAGATTCTGTATTTCTGAAAATTAATAACCTTACACCAGTGTAATGTCAGCACAGATTTTATAAAGTTGTTTAGATATAACGCTTATTTTAGCGTTTTGTAGAAAAGAAAAAGATTCATAAAATGAAATGACATTTTAAAGTCAATCCCATTTTTTAACACTTTTTCCGTGACGAACATAGTGTTTCAATTCACTACAATCGGCACCAGGAAGTATTGAGAGTTACTCATGAAGATTTACATAATCGAGAAACGCACAGAAATTGTGAAATATGAAATGGACAATAGCTATGCTATCGTTTATGGCGGTGGTGGGAATCAGTCACAAAATCAGTTTGATTTCTCAACTTTAGAGTTCTTTCTTTGGGATTTCTGATATTGAAAGTACATGTCGATGATCCACAGAGCAAAGCCGAAACTCCAGAAATAAATAATGAGAACGATCAACAAAACTATACATCGATTATGCGAAAATGCTTCTGAAAGTTTCATTAACAGCGAGAAAACTTGCAGAACCGAAGCGGCAAATTATCGGGTATATGGTTCCACGAATTAATTCCATGTTTTGTTCTTTATATTGAAACGAACAAACAAACATTCTCACTTTTTAAATAAGAATTACCCTTTATTTACACGTTGATGTGCAAGGCCATTTTAAGACACCTTTTAGGAACTACCGATTTCGGGCCAAATCTTAGCAATCGAATTTCTACACGTCCGCTGATGCTTAGTGTTGGTTTAGTTAGGAAGCAATCTAAGGATTTGGATTTCATAGGATTCAGGCGAGTGACATGTACGTTCCATTTCCACTTTGAGCAATCCATTAAATTTCCAGAAATAATTAGGAGCACGCTGATTGAAAATGCGATAGAAATATCATAAAGTGAGACTATAATAGCTATTGTAAAACGACACAAAGATACCTTTCGTTCATTGATGCAGTCGAGAGATGTAGATCGATGATGCAATCATGTCATAGAGGCAGTGTAAAGACACTAAGAGATAGTGACGTATTTTTGTAAGTGCTCTAACACGAATGGTTATAGTATACAGTAGACTAGGATATGTTTTTTACTATAAATGATGCTTTTTCTTTTAATTTGTTTACAGTAAACTTCTTAACGAAGCTCAACCAAGCTCTGACGAAGAATATAACTTTTAGAAATATATCACAGAAATATTGTTTGACGGCAAACTGATTTCTGTAAGATAAATCAATTTAAACATATAATTTAAAATTAGATGCACGTCATTAGAATCTTAATAAGATTTCAGATCCTTTGTGAGAGCTTCCATTTTCATCATTGCTAATTAATAATGTAATAAATAGTGGCAACTTACAGTATACATAAATCTATAAAAACATTTCTTTGAGAAAATTTAAAGATCTATTTTCTTTTAATTATATTTGTGGAAACGTACTCAATTATGAACATATCATATTTTGTTGAATATTTTTGAAAATCTTTGCCTGTATGTATTTTGAAATAGTAAATTTAAAAGCTGAAATACGATAATTTTCTTTGTTCATATATTTTAAAATTTTGTGTTATAATGAAACATGTAGTATTTTATAATACAAATGCAAAATTGGCTATATTAATTGAGCTTTTTAGCATTTTAAAACTGAATCTTACCCTACTAATAACAAAACAAACATTGATACATTCATTAAAATAAAAATTTTAAATTCATAAAAATAAACGTTACTAAGCTTTAGTCATACTAAGTATAACAGTTTCAAGCGAGTACGGAGATTAAAATTTTTCAGAATAGAATTGAATAAATTCAAGTCTCGCAACTTCCTTAAAAATCTAACTTATTAACTTTCCTCAAATTAAACTAATTAAAAATGCTTTCATTCTGAAGTTGCTTACCTTTCCCACGAATTATGTTATTGCCTTTGTGTAATTCTTATTAATTTGCTTACTAAAGGGATTAGACGTTTAAATTGTCGATGCACTTTCAATTAAAATGTTTTGTTTTTCGCGTACGTGATATTTTTCATCATAGATATTTAAGAAGATTCATTTAAGAATCATTTTGATATTTTGTCAAAGAACTTGCAGTTGAATTGGAAAATTACACGAGCGTTTTTTATTCTGAACCGTACTGTTAAAGCAAAATACTATTCCTCGAATGAAGATTAAAATCCTTCGCTAAAATTTCGCTTTATATATTTATTTGACATAAACAGTCCTCTTATCGTTTTATGATATGATTAAATTTGTTTACAGCATAAAATGTTGAATTATTTAATAAAACAAAGTGCAAATTTTTGACGTCTCTAGAAAATGAAAGTACGTAAAGTCAAAATGATGATTTTACAAATACTTTTTTTTTCGAAACTTTGTCTCCTTAGCACAATTTTCTGTGATTGGGTTGTCACTTAATGCGGCGTTGTAAAATTCCGTGGAGTTAGGATAAACTTAACATCCTAAATAACATAATAAAACCCGCTTGTTATCCAACCAGAAGTGAAACACATAGCTAAAATATGTACAAAAATAATTTAGACACAGACGATGTAACGAATAAGGAAATTCCTTAGCCAATATACATATAAAAAGGATAAAATAAAGTAGTCCGCCCACCGACCGCCACACTTAGGAAAAACTCAAGGCACAGTAGTGGGTTGACAGTACTTTATTTCAGCATCCAGCTTACATTATCGAAGTGGTTTACATAGATACTTCCAGCAATATCAAAACATATGAAAAAATTCTTTCTTACTCGTTGTAACCTCTTAAAAACACTATATCACATGACCGCTAAGGTGGCGACTTCATTTGCCATAGGAGGCGATACATCATGCTAAGTGACGTGCAACTTATTTTATAGGTCTGCACCGTTTGCTGTCGTCTGTTTGCACCGGGGCTATGGCACTTAATACAAGGAATGTACGAATGTAATGGAGGCACCCTTTGTCTTCTCCCCATACTAAATTCAAAATCACTCCACATGTGAAGAAATTTATGGCAATAATCTTTTGGGACCACCAAGGGTTTGTTTTTCATCTATTTCCTAACCAGTTGTGGTTATGAAATATGGTGGTGCCATTATATATGAGTGGCCAATATATGGTGGTGCCATTTGTTACAGGACAAAATCCGCACGTATACGGCCTCGGTTACACGTGATTGGCTACAAATCTTCAGATAAAACACATAGGAACATCGTCCCTGCAACTCGGATCTCGGACTCATTGATTTTCATAGTTTCGAGACGTTGAAGAAGCACTGGCAATACGGCATTTCCAAATCGATGCTGTAGTTCTGGACGCCTTCATTGAGTAGCTCAATCCTTCTGCCTTCATTGAGTAGCAACAATATTCCTGATTTCTTCGATGCTGATTTCGATGCACTGGTATAAAGACTAAGCATGTTCTTTGATGACCATAATCTGAACGATAAAATAATCTGAACGATGAAATAATCTGAACGAAAGTTCTATCTGCCTCCGTATCGCTTGGGATACGAGAATAAAACTTTAGGTTAAAAGACTTGTTACCTTACTTTTTGAACCAATCTATACATATACAATTTACGCTCCGGTTTATATAGGATAGGAGTTCGCAGCAACGGATTTTTCAGCAGAGTTCAGAACATCTAGGTTTGTCTGCAAAATAAAGTAATGTGAAGAAAACTGTAAAAATGTAGATCCATAAGATAATACACGATTATTAACTTACTAAATACAATTGCACGTTCCTTACCTTTAAAAATATTATTTTAAATTTGGCTCTATCACCGATTTTTCCTCTAAACATGGTACTTAAATACTGTTCAACAAGAATAGCAATAAGAAGCAAAATTGTTAGCATGGTAATTACGATGCAGTTAGAAATATAGTTACTTTTTAAATGTTAAATTTGTGTTCATTGGAAAGATATTAAGTATCAATTATTTCTTGAAACTATTGAAATAAAGAAACACACCTCTGAATTATTTAACTAATACTTCCAGAAAGAAAATTAAAAAGATGGTGTAAAATGTGTAAACCTTTTATGATTATCACTAGATTGTTAAATTATTTAAGAGATCTGTATTTATTAAAAACAATCTTGATATAAAGGCTATTAGTTGGTAGAACCATAATAATGATGAAAATAGTTTTTATTTGTCAACAAGTTACAAAAGACTGCTGTGGAAGAAATACTCAATTTCTGAAACTAAACATCACTCTAAAATTTAGGCATTTATGTCTCAACACAATTTTAGAAAATTAATTTTATCATACATAAAGTAGCATAACATAACTAAAATATAAAAATCGTTTTTTAAGATATCAATAATACACTTTTCTAAACTTAAAAAAAATATTAAATAAAGTTTATCCACACTATGCGAAAATCATATTAGAGGTGCTTGGATTTCAAACTTCTATCTCTATAAAAAAAATTACTTTAATTAATATGTTATTTTGAATTGTCACCATTGAAAATACACTGTATGGTCTTGGTCTTCTTTAAATAATTTAATATCTTAGATAAAATAAGTTACATCGAAATAATACCGCAGCCAAAATTTTATCATTACTCTTGTGAAATTTCTTTATTTTGGGAGTAAACAAATAATATTTAGTAATATTTTGAAAAAGTACTATCACTCATATGGTACAGGAATATGTTTTATTGAATTGAATATCAAATTTGTGAGCCTCAATAATAATGAAATCTCAGTAACTAATAAAGGAATTATTTTATAAATCAATGTTTTACCATTAATTAATGCTGTTTTGAAAATTTATAAACATCTATATTATTTGCTTTTACTCATCGTATTTAAATTGAAGTTGTTTTTCCAATAGCTACATGTCATAACAATTGCATCTTTAAGCATTTGTCTAGATAAGCTTTTTGGAAATAAACATTTTCTGGACAGACTTATTTTTCAGAATGCAGACTTATTTTTCAGAAATTCCTATAATCATTATTCATTTTTTAGTTAAATCTTAAGGCACAGAACATGTGTTAGGCTCATTTTTAAACATAAAGTAAATGGAAATGTGAAAGTAGAAATAATCATTCTACTTTCATGAATAATTAGTATGTAAATCATTTGAACTTAGTGAAAACTCAATGCATGCAATTAGTTTATCAGCAAGATATTGCGTCACCAAACTAAGATATGAAACGACAAATTTCATGACAAATGTATCAAAAATATTGGTACAACACAATGGCTTCCATGCTAACTTGATATTACCCCAATACTTTTTAAATTACATGATGGATAAAATGTTTACAGAAACAGATAAACACCCGCATTGATACACTTAAAGTCGAACTTTTTTCTAAGCATATTTATATAAAGTAAAATATTTTTTTAATCTTTTAATAGACGGTAAGTAATAAAATTTATAGCATAAAAAGTAACTGTATATCAGTCAGAATTTTTTTTTCAAATTGAAAGCATAGGGATAAGTTAATAATTTTAAAAAGTGCCGCACTTATCAAATAGCTTGAAACACCTGGTAAATAACCACCGTAAACAACACGCATAAGCCGTAAAATTTGTAAAGAATAAAATGAAAAGACTTTTCCAATTTTTCTCGATAGTTACTGAAAAAAAAAATTCATTGAATACTTTCTTATCAGAGAGTCGAATAACGGAGTGAATAGGTGAATATTTCTTTTTGAAGCGTTCGGCCTTTGTTGATACCATAAAGTGTTTTCAGACTTTTATCCGATTTTATTCGGTGTTTTATTTGGTATACTGGAAGCTTGATAAAGTTTTCATCAAGAACAGCCTTCCGGATCTAGTTAAAGTGAATTGAATGTTTGTTTTTAAAAGAAAAGTAGGCTATTTATTATTATTATTATTATTATCATTATTATTAGAACAATGTTTATCACTCAATAACGGTTTTATGGCTGGTGATTTGTCGTAGAATTAATTGATTAATTGAAAAAAAATGGATACAACCCAGATATAGAATATGTGCAGTGATCGTAAAAATGAAATGAAGCGAAAAGTTTTGTTCTAATTAATATTTAGGTAAAAGAACTGTATTGATTTGCTTGAATAAGTGCCATCTATGTTCGTGGGTAGTACATTCGGTATTTAATCTATCACTTACAGATCCTAAAATTTGAGATTTTAATGATGACCCTTTTTTCTCCCTATATTTGAATATAACATAGAAAAATGTCGAAACAAATTATTCAATTTTTGATGAAGAATGAATAAGTTACTACACAAGAAAGAGAATTTTGCGCTAGAAAATTGCTAAACTTAAAAGTACAGTAATATATGTACACTGTTCAAAAATAATAGGGTGGAGGACACATAGCTTAACGATATGGACCAAATGCCCATAGTGACAGTTAAATTCAAATAAAAATTTTTTTAATTAAAGCTTAAAGGTAAACATATGTATTCTGAAACTTATTTCTGCTCTGTATTAGTTTTCTTTTTTACTGGGAATGAACGGCTCACGTCACCATAGGTGTCGTTTACAGCAGCGTGAGTCCTTTCTGAAGTGTTTCGTAACAATTTGGTGCCTCATCATTTCCTAAATTCAATTGTTCACTTTTTGTTCTGAAAGAAGTTGATTTGAAAATGTCACAACAACGTGCTTTACCGAAATTCATAGCTTGATGAATAATCGTGCAAAGGCATAAAGAGTATGCGAGTGCTATTTGTGTCGCAAAAATTATAATTTCAAAGCTGTGGAATTGATAACAATAATCAAGAAATATAAACGACGAATATGGCAAGGTCATCCAAGTCTACCAGAGCAACTGATGACGATATATCCTGCAGCAGTTTTTTGATACGAAACAGGCAATATGCTTCTAAGGTAAAGAAAGCTACTCAGTTTCTAAAGCATTTTTTTTTGGCAACAGTGTGAAGGTTGTCATGCCAAACAGTTCGAAATAGGCTTCATCAGGTTAGTATAAACGTAAGCAAATGGTATGTATTCCGTTGACCACAGAACATTGTGCTGTCCGACGTAGCTGAGCTGCTAAACGTCGAAATTGCAGGCAGCAAAATTGGATTTAGAAGCAGTTACTTTAGAATCCTATTCTATCTAAAGTACAACACTCGATGGATTTTAGAATGGAGGGAAAGGGACACTTGCAATAACCCTGCATTTGTATATCACATCAAGAACGAGGAGAATAGGTGACATAGGCAGTAATCAGTATAAGTAGAATTTGCTCTTCGATTTTACGAATTTGCTCATCATTCGGAATGGCAATTTGGATGCTGAAAGGTATGCAGATGAGATACTGAGGCCTGGTACTCTCTCGCGCTGCAGCTGTTGGTGATACCTTTCATTTCATGCGATACATATCTTGTACAAATCGTCTTGTGGAACACATACTTCAGGCTAAATTATTGCAGTTTATAAGATGGCAAGTATGATCTTTGACATAAATACGAGTCAGCATACTTGAGACACACAGACACAGCATTGTAGCGAGAACAAGTCTTATCTGAATGCAATTTTGGAAGAGTGGAACAATCTTTCTCGGAATTTTGCCAGTAAATTAAAAAAAAATCTTTAGAAAAAAAGATTTTAGAGTTATCTGTTCAAGGGGACCATATGCCATTTTGAATATCTTGCTTTCATTTCTGAACAATATTTTTATTTTTTATTATATACATGTAACTTAACTGTTGTCCTGAAGCATCTTTTCATGTTTCTTCCATAGTTTAAATCTCTCATTCGATTTTTTGGCATCTTTTTCTATGCATTGAGTTTTAAGTCAGGAGTAACCTCCATTTTCTGTCCATACATGAGTGTCTGGATAGGATTTCTTCAATATTTGTATGATGCACTAATTTTCTGATCGTTATGATATATTCCTCAAAATAATATTACAAAGACGTCAGATAACGGTGGTTTTCTTCTCGACTTCCCGTTTTTCTTTCATATTAATATGAATTAGTAAATTATATTTTAAAAATCAATATAAGCTTACCTAAATTTTATTTTGATAGAAATTAATCAAGCTCATAAACCATGATACTAAATTTCCTTCCATTCTGAAAAACAGTCTTTATTTAAAATAAAATTTTTAAAATAATAAACCTATTGGAATGTAACGTTGCCGTGTTCGACTCATCGGTCCCGGTGCATCTGTCGCCAAGTTGAAATTTTGATAAAAACCACATTTTTATCTCTAACTAAAAGCGAAATTTTTTGTATACAGTACGAAAGATCTCAAGATAAGAAGAAAAATTTACCTTTTATAAACTTGAAGCTTCTTTCAAATCTAAATATCTAGCTAGATATCACGCCTTGAAAAAGTTTTGGTTCACGCTTTGGAAGCAAATGATTCATTCCTTTTGAATCTTTGAAAAAAATCACGGATCATAATCTCTGTCGGAGATAGATTAAATGGCGTCATAGACACTGTCAAAAATACTCCTTTTGTGTTCTGCACTGCGAAGACAGTTTTTAATAGAGAAAAACGAGATCGTTGAGAGGTGGCGACATCTATGAATTATAAAATAAATAAAAACTTTATGAAAAACACACACAGTTACTTATAAAAAGTTACTTATAAGAAGTTACGATCGTTTCGACCAAAAACTTCTTTCGGTATTCATCAGACAAGCCCTTCTTTACACAGAGCTCTGCTCTGTGTGTAGAAGGACGTGTAGAAGGGCTTGTGTAATTTAACTGAATAATTTGATAGATTTTGGGCAAATTTATTGAGAATGCGTAAAATTTTGTACAGAATCCTTCCCATATATATAATTAGTGCACTTACAATTAAATGATGCTGGTGCTATCTTTTGTTTTCCAGTTTAAATATATTCAAAAATACTTTTTAGTGGAATTAAAACAGTTTTGCAGTTCATGTTTGCTCTGTAATTTCTTTCAACAACTTTTACATCTTATTTTGTGCACATCTTCAGAAGTGTAGTCTATCCCTAGTATTTATTATTTAAATTAATTATAACCCGATACAAGTTCCTGCCCTTAAAATAGTGGATTGTTGTACATTTTTCAACTTATTTCTGCATTGTTAATGTTTCCAAGAATACATTTAAAACGTCTATAAACAAAATAGAACATGAATATTGATCAAAATTTCGATTTATATGTCTATGAAAATAAACATTCGAATGAAAATAATATTTTAAGCACGAAAAAAAAATCTAAATTATTATTATTATTTAATTTCTTTAGAAAATTATAGAGGAATTATTGCTCTGCGAACAGATTAAATTACTACGTCATCTTACAAATGTGATCGACAGTGCACACATTTTCCTCCATGACAGAAAAAAATAAATGCTGTCTGGAATTTGATTAAGATCTTGGTAAACCATTATTGTTTTCATGATGTGTTGCCGGTAAATAAAGGAAAATAATAGACTTTTGGAAAGATTCTGGAGTAGATTAGAAAATAATTGCAAAATGATTGCTTTGAAGGATTTAATGTTTGTTAGAATATAATGAGAAAAGGATTTTTTCCCTCCTTAATTTCGAGTGAGCTCCTCTGCCTGAAAAATTATGCGTGACAGCAGAGATTATGACTCCTTGGAAGCATTGGTTAATTATCGAGTTTGTTATCTTGAATGAGACTGTAAGTGTTTACAATAAAAAGTTTTATAAAAAAAACTTATTTTATTCTTATATGTTGACTTTCATTGATGATCGTTTGATGAACGCATTTGCCTGATGGAATATTAACTAGATAACCATATTACTTAATGTGTTCAGGTGGGCGTTTAAATCACCCAAGAAACATCGCGTTTATAATAAAATATCCTTTATTTATAACCAATCAGGTATTTTAAGATTTGCTATGTGAATATAATTTAAGGGCTTCCCCCAAAATACATTTAATTTCTGATTAAAATAAATTTTTTTCAAAACTTCTTAAAATTAATGGAAAAATTTGAAAACTTTTTAATACTTAAATGTTGAGAAGTATTAGGAAATGTTAATGAAATTAACAGATTATAATGTTTAATTCTGGAAGGTCAGAAATATTTGAAAAAAGTCTGATTGAAATAGTCTAAAACATTCGTAAAAATGCTTCAATGCAAATTCAAGCTATTTATAGCTTTCGATGAATGTCAGGAGTATTTATTTCTAAAATATTGAAAGAAAAAAGTGTCACAAGTAAAGACACAAAATAATTTACCCGGCAACAATAAAAACATAAATTTTAACAATGTTTTACATTAAAGCCACCTTACCTTAAAGCTTATCAATACGATTTTGCGGGATTAAAAAATGCTAATAGTAAAAAGTTAATGGTTTGGATTAGAGTCTAAAAATTTCTTTACAAGAGCATAACTTAAAAAGTTAAATATAAACCAATACACTTTAACATAAGGTGATGACTTATCAAACTTTGAAAATTTTCGAATCTTGAAGAAAAAAAAGTTTCGTAATAGTTTTTTACCCTTTAATGTGTAGGCAGAAACTAATGACGAAACTCCAGGATTCATGTTTTCCACATGTTCAAAGTCTTTTTGCTTTTAACTCATATTATTTTCTCAAAATATACGGATATTCTGTTAAGCATACTGCACAAAATAAGTGCTGAAATACTACACCGAAATCTAGAACGTTTTGTAATTAGTTTAAACTCTCACGTAATAATAATAATAGGAGCATTTCTGTTTTCTCTACATTCTTTGACGGTTAAGAAGTTATATTTAATGAAAGAAATTCGTTTAACTTATTGTTGATCGATGAAAGAAAAACAATCATGGTGCCGGCTTCCTCGGGGACACCGAAAAGTATGTCGATAAGACCACGTGTTGGGAGAGATGGGGGATGATCAGATATTTATGACCCTCAAGAGAGGCTCAGGAGGTAATTAGGAAATTTAGTAAAACATTTCCTTTGCGGGAACAATAGAATGAGTTTTCTTCACGGAATCTTTAGAAAACTGCTTTTAGTTTGGTTCTTTGAGACCGTTTAAAGCTATAGAATGAAATGAAAGTTTTTTTTTTCGGTCTCTTAATAGACGTAGTTTTTCTAAATACATTTAAGATAAGAAAACACAATAAATGTTTGCATAATGATTTAGCAGATACTTTTTGTAATGAGATTTCAGCTCAGTGATAAATTAGTCTGCCCTGTTTATTGGCAAATGTGTAGTGTACGCCAAATTATCTTGGACCATTACTTGGTCAGAAAATTCGCATTAAAAATGGTGTTAATTTTCCATTTCCATTATCATAAATGTTTAAATAAATTACTAAGGTATTGCCGATGCTTAGTGCTTACATTAAAATTTTCAGTTATCATGATATGTTAAATCCTTATTCAAGAATTCTCACTAAAGAACGGGAAACTACAAGGGGCATTCAAAAAGTAAGTTACACTTGTTCAGCCGAAGTGAACGAAAAATGAGAACAGAAAAGATTTAGAATTCTTGATTTTGGATTGATTACATTAAAGAAAGTTAAATGATTATTAAAATTAAATATGTGATCTCCATCACACACGGCTTCCAACGTTAGCAATTTCATTCGGATAGTGAAAACCGTTGGTGCGTAGTATGAGAAGGAAATGGCGCGTAAACTGGAAGCTTACTTCAGTTGAAGTACGCGGAATAGTAAGTTTATTGTGAGCAAAACGCTTCAAGCAAAGGCATTGTCCTCTTGCATGACAAGGCAAGACCTCACAAGGCACGAACAACACAGTATTTGGTTCGCAGGCTTGGATGATCGGTCTGGCAGCACCGACCGTACAGTTCCGACCTGGCGCCCCGCGACTGTCATGTGTTCGGGAAACTCAAAGATCATTTGGGTGGAAGACAATTTTCCAACGATGGCCAGGTTTAGTCAGCTGTTCTAAGCTGGAACCGGGACCAAGGAGTGATATTCTATCGTCAAGGCATCGAACGACTGGAGGAACATTCCGACAAATGTTCCTCCAGTGCAGCGACTGGGCAATGCATCCAATGCAGCGACTGGGAGAATATGTAGAGAAATAGTGTGTCATATTGTATTGTAGCGCACTGCTCAATAAAGTGTTTTTTGACCTACATTGTTCGAGTGTAAGTTACTTTTTGAATGCCCCTTGTATGAAAACGATCAAGCTCTTTTAAACTGAAAGGGGTATTTCTTTTACTTTCTGTAAATATTTATAAAATTCAAATTTTATTCTTGCGATAATGCAATAATCTTTTTTTTTGGGGGGGGGCGCAGTATTTCATATCCATTATATTTCTTATTACTTTTGCCTTGAAATTTTAAAACTCCTGCATGCAAAATTGATAAGCTTTCACCAAATTCCTTCTGGCGGTCGCT
Source organism: Cheiracanthium punctorium (assembly GCA_038373885.1). Classification (NCBI taxonomy): domain Eukaryota; kingdom Metazoa; phylum Arthropoda; class Arachnida; order Araneae; family Cheiracanthiidae; genus Cheiracanthium; species Cheiracanthium punctorium. The sequence goes on along the minus strand of JAWZYV010012828.1, from coordinate 57,647 downwards.
AGCAGTGTCTAATGAGCCCCTATATTCGGCAGATCCCTTCAAAATATATTCACACTGTGTCGGTATTTTCTCTAAGTGTAACGTGAATACGTGTTAGAGCCCTTAAAAAGCCCCGAACAAGGTATACCCCCTCCCCGTTTGCAGATACTCTTGGTGTAGGCTTGCCATAGCACAAAAGTTCAAACTATTGGGGGAACTTCAAAAAGAACGCATGTAGAACAACCCATTACGTGACGAGAGCTGTCCTCTCCTGGTAAACAAACAGATAAGATGGTTTCCTCTAAACCGATATTTATGAGTTATAGCAGTCAATCTATCGAAATAAATGATTTTTCTTGGGCGATACCATTCTCTAAGTTTTTGTTGTTCTGATTGAGTCTGTTGCCAATTTACCTTCTCGTGTGGATATTACGTTGACTGTCATGGCCTTTTAGAAAAGATTATGGTACTTAATTGAGCCTATTTTTAGTTTGCTATTTTGTTGGAAAGTTGCTATCCAACAAATCCAAAGTCCCCATCTGCTTTTAACAGATATTATATCTATTTACCCGAACATCAGTTTTTGTTACATTTTTCTATAAAAGTACTATTTGCATTTCAATTTCTGTCTCTGTTAACAGCTCTGTGAAATTACTTGTGTCCTTTTTAAAAAGTCTGCATATAATAGTGCAGTCATAGAGTATTTTTGCAGACACTAAACTTAACTTCAGTATATTGTTTATTCATTTTAATTTCATCTGAAACCTTCAAAGTATTTCCATAAGCCTATTGATGAAGCGATGTATTTATTTGCTTTGTTATACTGGAAGTAATGTGTTGTTAATTATTCACTGAAACACAGTGCACATCTGCAAAACTTATTGTTATAACAGCACTTAAAATACTGTTGCAACAATACTAAATAAATTATAAATATATATATATATATATATGTATACACACACACACACATATATATAAAGAACTTTCAGAAAACGAATATTTCGTGTAATGTGCAAATTTTTGGTTTGCAATGTACTAGAAATCATCTTATATTTTGTTTTAAGAATTGGCTGTGAACAAACTTGTTTAAATTCATTATTGAAATTGCAACTTCTGTAACATGTTTGAATTATCAGTAAAACTTAAGATTAATCTATAATAGATTAAATTATGACTCGTACTTCAATTTAAAACAGTTTGGGTAGGTGCTAAACTAAGTTTTCGCAATTCTGGTTGCTTACAGATTGTGAGGACCTCTAAGATGAAACTCAGAAATATTTAATTGCCGGAAAGGTTTAAAGAGTTACCAAACAGACAATGGTATGATGAATTAATAAACAATTTGATTTCTGATGTGATTCACTCAATATATGAGTCAATCAATGTGTTCAAGCATTTATAACGCATTGCACTAATACTTGAATGATTCATGACAAACTAAGTGCTTAATATTTATGACTACATTAGTAAATTATTCAGAAATTAAAATTAAAACCCATTTTGCTTGTTTCTTCGATTAAAGCTTATATAGTTAAATGATTATAATAAATTACATTTGTTACGTTAATGAAAGCAGAAAAAAGTAGAAAAAAACGTTTACAGGCATTATAAATAGTACATACATTTTAGCCTCGGAAGCACTAAATATCCAAATAAAATATATTTATTAAATATTTCATGATTTTTCTATATACTTGCATTTCTTCATCTGCGTTCACTTTAATGGAAAATAAATATCTGAGGAACATGCTTTAAAAAAGCTAGTTAATTTTTCCCGTCATAATATAATTTCAGGAATTTCCAACATAAACGTTAAACGTTTATGAAGCAAATTACCTTTTCACTATCTAAAGCAAAATATCCATACTTATTAATTTTCAACAAAATGCTAGAAGAAATATCTTAAACTACTCATCGTCTTTAATTTGTTTACTGATGTGCACTTCCTTCATCCTACAGGGGTTTAACCCTGTGGGAGGAGGAAGTGTAAGGAATAGACTGCATTAGATCATAGATAACTTAATTACATTTGATCTCCTCCGAATACTTTGAACTGCAGACATTTTGCATTATTTCTTAGAGAGATCTGGATCCTTTCTCTTGAATTACCTTTAAAAGCTTGTTGGAGATAATTGGATTTTGAAATGTATGGCACGTAGATTTTGTTAAGTAAGGGATAATAAGGTAAGATGAGTTGTGATTTTGTTTTGAACATTTTTTTTTTCTTATTGTTTAGAAACACTTTGATAAAAGTTTTAGATTATCCAGATAAATTGCGATGCAAATTGGAAATTAATGTAAGAGGTTTTAAAAAGAAATCGAGCAAATTTTGCAGTATTTTCGAAAATGATTATATGTGCCTTAATGAAATGTATAGGAATGAAATTTATTGATAAAGATATTAAATATTACTTAAAAAAAAATTACATATTTATATTAATTTGCTGCTAAAACAAATTAATCCGTAGTTGTGATAATTATTATATTTTGAATTTGAAAAAATAAAATAGTGATAAAATTTAATAAAATTATGTTTTTAAAAAAGAGCTTTAAATCATACATTTGGTTAAAACACAACATTTTTTAACTAAATAATCATTCATTGAATTTTACTATTCTAATATAATTTGAAATTTTTCTTATTTTAGCAAAAATAATTTGAAGAAGGCGAACTCAGTATTCTCTAGACAAAATTACATGTTATGAACTGAAGTTGAATTTATAATTTATTTTATAGATATGGTATATTCAAGTTACAGATATAGTCATTCATCGGCATTCAATTAGTTTAGTTTAGATATCTACTGGAGGTAATCGACCCAAATTGAGTTTACTGTTAACCCTTTAACACGGAGTGTTCCCGCTCTGGGAACACCAAACTCTAACGTTTTGACTGTTGCCAGTCACGAAAAATAGTTTTGATTTCTATAAAAATAGTTGCAGGTAACTTAGCTCCACAATAATCCTTTACTTTTTAGCACGTCATTATCCCGTAAAAAATTGTCTCGGTTATTTTTAAGAGCACCGACATCTACTGATAAATGGAAGAATGCGAGAACAGCTGGACAGATTGCCCAATGCTGAAAAAAGGACAGCCGTTGCCATCGCTCGACTTAACTACCAGCAAGATGACGGACGATCGAAACGTTCATCGCGTGCCACAGATCTAGAGACCCTTTTTTGACGCTGTGCGGCACAGCCAGCTGCGTCAAAAAAGGGTCTCTAGATCTGTGGCACGCGATGAACGTTCCGATCGTCCGTCATCTTGCTGGTAGTTAAGTCGAGCGATGGCAACGGCTGTCCTTTTTTCAGCATTGGGATAGGGTTGCGCCTCAAAGGGTTAACATAATATAAATATGATAAGTATAAAGCAATGTTACAGTACAAAGAATATTTTTCATATAATATGAAAAATTTCCCGTATTAATTTGTACCTTCAAAGGATTATACACAAAACACATGGATATTAAAACAGTTTTAGTGCTCTAATTTTAATGTGAGGTCATCGATATAAACTTACTGTAATTGTAAAATGAACTCAAGAATGCTTCTTAATGAAACATGTTTCTAGACAAATACTCCAAAATAGTAGTTCATGAGTTGAATACATAGTTCAGATTGTGTTTCAATCTCTGTGTTTTTATGGCTTCTTCCATAAAGTGATGGCTTATAGACAAATTTGCTGTTAAACTAAACTAATTTTTACGTGTATGTTTAAGAGAAATTATCGTATATTTCAGTAAAATACGCCTATAACTTGGGGCTGTATATTTTATTTCTTGGCGACTTATCCATATCAGACGCACCCTATTGTTTATAAAGAAACCATCATGATAAATACAGCATGGATACATGTTGTGACGTATTTTAAGATAACACATTTTATGCCGACCAGTAAAATACGAAAAACAGTCACATGGAATGGAGTTTTCTGTATGTTTTTTTTTCTCCTTCAGGACAAAATGATCAATTGATTTTCAAAGAGTAAGAAAATAAGTTCTTAATTACTGATAAATCTGGTTGCTCTGATCGTTTTGAAGATGCAGCTTCAAAGAATAAAATCAAACAGACAATCTGGTTCAACAAATACTAAACGCACAAGGGGCATATAATCCCTCTCTGCGTGGTTACAGTCAGTGGCCCGCTTGCCTACGCTAATTTTGGGCAGCGGTCTGGTAATATTATAAACATAAAATAATCATAACCAAATCATGCTTATGGTTGCAGCGATATTAAGACATATGATAATCTCTTCCTTAATAGGAAGTCTACTATTTAAAATCTTGGTGTATAATAAACATAATAGAATTTTGATACATTTTAATCGTTTCAAGCCATTCAAAAATGCGTTAACGTTACTTATTACTCCTATCTTTACTTCAAGATTGTTAAATGTTATACAAAAAAATTATTAAATTTGTTAGAGAGACACAGAAATTTTAATTTATTATCCAGAATTTCAGAAGAGAATTATTCATACAATCAATTTTAGAAATTTATCTAATTTCTGCCAACGTCTGCTAAAACTGGAAAACGTGACGGCAATGATATGTAAATAACGGATAAAAATGGGCAATATACACAAAAATATATTAGCAATAAGCTTAAATGGTATATTGAAACCAAGATTGTATGTGTTTTACAATAAATAAGTAAATAAGTAAAACAAAATCAAATAAATTTCGATAATTCTAATTTTATTTAGCCTTCCCAACTTTGCTTGTCAAAAAATAGTTGTATTTTCATTTAATAAAACAGTCGGTAGGCAAACGTCCAGTCTAACTTTATGAGAAGTAACGTACGATGGTCTAAATCACATATGGGCAACCCCCGGCCAGCAGACCAAATAAGGCCCGCCATGGCTTTTGATCTGGCCCGCGGAACATATGAAAATCCCGTCTATAAACCCCATATAAACTATTCAAAATCCCAGTTATACGGTCGGCGACTTCGCTAACATCCTGAAGTTTGGCCCGCAACTTTGCTAACATTTTAAAGTTTGGCAAGCAACTTTTGAAAGGTTGCCCATACTTGGTTTAAAGAGTTGTATCATATTTAAGAAAATGTATGCTATAAATTGATTAAAAATAATTTAAAACTAAAGAATGTATTCATTTTAGGAATAAAATAAAAGCTTCAAGCATCCATGCAATAAGTTTTAGGACTTCAAATAATCTAAGTTATTATTTGCTGGTAGATCTATATACTTTTTTTTCTTTTAAAAGGAAAAGGTGATAGAGAACTTGAGAACTTTCTGCTTCAAAAAGCTTATATTCTTGAATGGCTACCAAATCCCAATATAACAAGCCTTTCTTAAATACTAACACCCATAAAATGAAATATAAATACAATAATGCTTCAAAACTTTGATTGGTAAGAGCTAGTAAATCCGCATTTCTCTTTCATGAACAGAAAGTATGAGGTTTATAAGAAACTGTCTATCATGTGACAGATTCGAAAAAATTAAGTCCAGTAATAAACGAAATAAAATATAGCGTTTCAAAATGACCCATTTTTAGTTTTTCATGAAAACATTTTTTAAATTAAACGAAAAAGTAATATTATCATAGGTTAGTGGTAGTTGGATTCGTATCCGAAAAATAAATTCATTTAAATGCTCAAGTATTTATATTTGCTAATATTAGTTATCTCTTCTTGTTGACTCAGCAGGCAAATACAAGTGTCCAGCAAATTATACACTGATTCAAAATTATATATCTTGAAAATAAGGGACAGTAGAGGGATGAGCAAACTGTATATCTAGTATGAAAGCTATATTTCTTTCCAATGGCGAGCTCTTGTTAATTAAGCATTCGCTATAACTAAGAATTGAACTATTGGCCATTTTATTATGGGAGCGGACAACGTTACCACTTATGACGGGACTGACAAGTCAACATCCAAGCCCATGCCAGGAATTAAACTCGGACCCAAAGTGTGATAGAATGTTCTTTAGTCACTACACCACCTGGGCGGTGGTAATAGCTGTAAAAATGTGAAACGGGAATGTTGATATAGAAAGGTGAGTTTCCTACAGATGACGTTGCAAACTGTATTCACGTAACGGCCTCTTTATAAGTAATGCTTCGAGGGTAAGAGTGATCAGTTCTAGAGTTGAAGCTTGAAAGGAGGATTGAAAAAATGTATACCATGGAACAACATGTTTTTCTGGTAGTGGAATATCACAGGTTACAGTACAGTCGAATTGCAACAAGACGCAAATTCCAAAGGACTGTCAGCGTGGGCAGTGTTGACCACAAACAAACAACAATTTCTCCTGAAAATGTTGCCACAGTTTCTGAATTTTTTTTTTTTAAATCGAGAAAATGTCTTTAGAGAATTGCAACCGATCCATCATTACGTTTTTTTCCTGTCAACCAGCATTGTTTACTTAGCAGTGGCGCGTTATACACTATACACAGTGCAATACTAATAATATATCTATAAGGACATGACTTAGGAGTGGCATCTCACATAGCAAAGCAACAAAATGCAGTTGATCTCCTGGGAATGTGAGATGTCCATAAACTTTTCTTATATTTACTACCAAGACTTGCCTATTAAAAATATATCGATAACATTGAAATTTTTGGAGTCAAAAACTTGCATGAATAGCAACGCCCATTGTTCACGTAAATCAGTTCACAGTTCATCTGGGATTTGGAATGGTGTTGGAAGCGAGTAACACGCCTCTTGGGTGTGTCTTATGCTTGGTCAGTGATATTGTGAGATCACTCTGGAACCCAATTTAGGCTATAATTCCTTCCTTCCATTACGTGGTTGAGCATTAACTATTGACAACATCAAGGTGCCGTCAGTTGCACTAGGAACATCGTATACAAGGTTTCACAACATGGGGATCCCGAATGTCATCTGTATACCTCTGAGAAGTGATAAAACCATTTTCTGCATGCCTGATGGCAAGATAGGACATTTGAACGGCTATGTGTTATCATGTTATGTCATTGAGATATCACGATGCAATTAAGATATGTACAGCTGCGGAAAAAAAAAGTCCCACTTGTACTATTTTCGGCCGTCGTTCGTCGTACAGCAAAGTTACAGATGCCAATCGTTTACGATTGACGTACACTTTAATTTGCTATGCATAAAAATTGCATAAGGGGCCATCTTCATATTAAAATTCACACCAATTTTTTTTTTCTCAATAGCAACCTCTAGATTTCACTTCATATTTCAAAACTTTAGCTCATTTTAACCCTGGACACCAATTTTCAATAAATTTGGACTGAAAATGAGTGAGTTATGAGCACCCAAAATCCCCCTCCCCCTATGTTAAAATTTTTTTCATACTTCAATTCATATCTCATATAATATTGATAATAAGAATCTGATTTTTATTCGTACTATTAGAACTAAACGGCCCAAACATAATTTAATGTTATTATGATTTTTAATGAATTATTAATATGAATTATGAATTATTAAATTAATATTCAAAAAAATTATGAATAGCGACCTAGCCAAATTTCGATGCAAATAGATGCTGAAAGTAATATTACATGGCTGTGCAAAATTTCAAATTTTTACTTTCAGTAGTTTAATTTATATTAAATAAAATATGTTATTTTCATGAGTTAAGGGACCATATATAAATTTATTAAGTGAAAAATTTTTGAAAATTGCATAAAATAAACGTAAATTAGATTTATTTTGTGCAAAAACACAGTAAAAGATACCAGTATTAAAAATATCAAATTTTAAAGCAAATAAATTAGAGTTTTTTACAGTTTGATGGGGTTCTATAAAGCGTGTATTGTTGCGTCCGCTACCATATTCCCCCAAATAAAATATTTTCCAGCTATAGAATTAGATGCAGTAGATGTATATCTTCTAATACAACGTCCTATTTCTGAAAAACTATCCTCAACTTTCCAGGCATGAATGTGACCTTTTTTAATATCGGAAACATTAGGTCTTTGGACTTCCCTATTCTTTATCAAACATTCAAAATCACGTTTTTCTGTCTAAATTTTCATCTAACTATAAATTAAAATACCACCAAAAGTCTTAAGAATATCGCACATTGCAGACGATACTATTAAATGAAGAAAGTGAAATAACAAACACAGTGATAATATTGGGTCGGCAAAAAAGTAATTGCGTTTTTTACATGAAATTCAAACAAATAAATTTTCTATCAGGAAATCATTCTTCAAGTTCGACCATAGCTGAGTAATATTCATGCTTGTAGTCAGAAGAGCAGAGAGCAGCCTCTAACTCCTGCCAACATTTCACCTGTCTGAGAGAACCATCAAGGGAAATACTCAATAACAATTTCAAAATTACAAAGATTTTCAAAATCGGGAGCAGTATTTCATTTTTCCTTTGAATCATGTGTACGAACCAAGGAAGTTATGAACTCACGGGTCATTTGTACCACAGACTAAATATTCTAATTTCTGCCCTTGATATTCTCAGTACAAAAACTTTAAGAGAGATGGAAACAATATTTTCCTTGAAAATACTATTAATTTCTTTTAACTCTCGCGAGCGAAATGAATGAAAGGCGAAAAGTTCGGAACCTACAAATAGCGTTTTTCAATTTGCAGAAAGTCCCTTAAAAACGCGCAAAAAGTAATTCGTCATATCTCCGGAAATTATGATAGAAAATTGGTGAAAATTTCTATTTAGGGTAATTTCAAGGTTTTCTTTCGTTTAATAAAGTCAAAATATGGGGTTGCCATTTGGGCAAAAACGAAGTTAATGCAGAATTAAATATGAAGACGGCCCCTTATGCAAATTAAATTAATAGTAAATTAAAGTATGCATTATTTGCAAACGAATGATCTATATAACTTTGCTGTACGACGAACGACGGCGAAATAAAGAGCAAGTGGGACATTTTTTTCCCCGCAGCTGTACCATTCTTCCGTATGTCAAAAAGAAGGTAACTATGTGTATGTGTTCATACGTAAAGAAGTCATGAATCAATCGGAAAAATAAATCAAACTCATCAGAAAACAAAACAGATTTTTTTATCAAGTTTACATGCCTACGCACGCGGACCGTGTAAATTCGTTTATGTAGCACACAGAAGGGGGTACCCTTCTTTGTACTCTCGTAGCTGATGCTGTTTTTTCTGTAGCACAAATAAGAATTGATCTTTAGAGATAGAGTTGCAGTTCTGTTGAGACCTTCCGATTGTTAATTATTAGCCTATTTTCTTCAGGTCTTTCAGAAGTTGAGTGAGTAATTAGGAATTGAAATTTCTATTTACAGTTCTAGCCAATTATAAAGCCGTAGTTATACAGCCGACAAAATATTAAATGATTAGAATGTAGCTATATTTTAGGGTTAGACTGTCATTGCCTTGCTGCTAATCGACCAACAGGTCTATAACTAAATTACTCTAGAAAATATTCTTCGAACCCTTTTTTTACAATTCAGCTATCTCGGAATTTTTAGCATATTGTACTTCATTGATAACAATTCCCTTGTAAACAGTTGTTCCCTCGTAAGAGCAACTATTTGCTATAATAGCACTCGATGGAGCAAGCTTTTTTGTAATACTATATCTAAATTTTAAGAATTTCAAAAATTTTGTTAGCCAATTTATCTTTTTTTCAAATAGTTGCTTTATGAAACTATACTATTTAAGTTATAAAATTTTTTTCTACTTTTTTTAAGTTTAATAATTTTGCTTTTTTTTGCCAGGCTAAAATAGTTTTCTCGTTCTGACCTTGTCAAAAGTCATTGTCGTTTTTGTGAATTCAGTAAATGTGCACCTGTTCTCCAACCGTTCCCTAAAGTTTCTAAACTAAAAGTACTAAAGTTTCGTTTCTTTTTCAGTCCAACTTTATCAAAATAGGCTTTCTGGAAATACGATTTATTTGTTTTGATGAGTTTACATTTACACTGTTGTCTCACTTTTAAAATTTGCAATTTAGATCTGAGTTACAAATTTGTTATTGAAATGGTGTTTTAACCTCAGTGTTCAAAAGAAATTTATGACGCTATGCTGTTTTTTTGTAATGTGAATATTTTCATGATAAACAATTTGTAGGTTACTGTAGGTCCCATTTCGTTAATTCTGCAAAGCATATTAGCTGCGGACGTATGCTTTGGCCATATGCTATTTCAAAGAGAAACTAATTTTATTTATTTTTATTTAATATTATTTTATTGATAAAAAACATACACACAAGGAATAATTTTATTAATTTATGCTAAGATATAATCCTTAAACTAATTTGAAGTCAATATTTTGCATCGCAGAGTTCTAAAAAATTAAAAAGTTTTATTAGTTATAAGTCAATAATATCGCAGTTGTATTACAGAAAATGTATATACTAAATTTTACTGCCCTCTCTTTACAATTGAATCAATTTGTAAACATTTTCCTAACTATAATTAAATGAATTTTTTTATAAATCTTTTAAAAACTTTCTATGTTTACAATTGCCTTAAACTGATTTAAAAGCACTTATTAAATGCAATTAAATTAAAACCGTGTTTTACGATTTACATCATATGTTTGTTAACATTGCTATTATGCAATTAAATTAAAACCGTGTTTTACGATTTACATCATATGTTTGTTAACATTGCTATTATGCATTTAATGCATTTCTTTTTTTTTTCTTTCTTTCTTTTATTCTCTTTTTCTTTTTTTGTTCTAGATGATCGAAAGTGATCTGCATCATGACATAAATAAATTTTATTTTCCCTGAGGAGTCACCTTTTTGGAGTGTTATTCAATAAGCAGAATTTGTTTTTGAATATATAGCAATGGTAGAGAATCTATTAACACAATTTGTAATGTTCTTTTACTCTTTTTTTGTACATACTGCATTAAAATTTACCTATTGTCTGACTTTAATTTCCCTGCAGCACTGGAAAGATACTTTTTGAAATCCTTAAAAATGTAATTATCTCGAAGCTATCGTTTCAAATAAGTCTCGATAATTGAATTAGGTTTTCAAATAAGTAGTGTTTGCAAAAAAGGTAATTGTGTTTTATTTTTCGCATTTATCAATACATATTGTTTCAAGAATAAGTTTCAGATGCTGAAATAATATCAATATCTACAAAACTGTATAATGCTAACAAGCCATCATTAAGAGAGTATTAGGACTTCTTAGTTAAAAAAAAAATTGGTGTCAGTATTTTTATATTGTACTTGCAAATTATGAATTATAATGATGAAAATTCAAATCTCACAGAAGCTGTCTCTTTGCACAAAGGAAAAGAATTGCGCAAAATGTTCCATAATAAAACTTAGCTGAACTAATCTATACAAAGCAAAACAGCGTAGAAGAAAACTACAAGTGTTATAAAGCAGAAGCATTCCGCAAATCAAATATATCTCTGGCTGAGCAAACAGACAGAAATCAACACAGCCTCTCAATTAGCTTATGACTCTCTAGTGAACTGAGCCATTTTTTTTCGCAAATGAATAATGGAATGCGTCATGGGATTTCACCAACAATTCTCGAATGTAACGCTGTTGAGAAAAGTTCTCAAGCTGAATTTTTGAAAGCCTTGGTATTATTACAAAACAGGAAAGTAAACTTTATATTAGCCAAGTTCGAAATCACCCCAAAAGGGCATAATAAGGGCCGTTATACATACAGGGTTTGTGTCACATCCTTCCCGGGTTCGGAAAGTTTATAAAAAAATAAATATTACCAATAGAACAAGAAAGTTTCTCATTCTGAAAGCAAGTGTGGGAGGGATAAATTTGACTTTAGACTTGATATCTGCCACATCACGAAAGTTTCACATATTGATCATTTGTGAAACAAAACTTGTAAGATTTCTTTATCCAATAAAGTCAATTTTGTTGCTGTTTTGGTAATATTTGTTTTATAAGCCTTCCAAACCCGAAGGAAATTGTGTCACACCCTGTATTACAAATCCTTGAGACAAAGATAAATTATCTAACCAATTTTATGAAAAAACGGTTGCTTTTGAAGGCGTTAACATTCTTCTTAACATTAACTTTCGTATTTATTAAATCTTAGAAAATCAGATCACATAAGTGATACCTATGTACACATATAGAGAGTGTCTCAAAAGAATGTTAACACATTTTAATTCTTTATTCATTTAAGAGATAAGTGAGAATGTAAATTGAAAAAGAAATGTTAAAAATAAGGTAAAAAATATTCTCTTGCTAATTAAAAAAAAAAAAAAACGACACGCTTTATATTCTTATACGCCCCCGTTCAAAAAGTTCCAAGTCAATAAAATGTGCTGCATGTGCTGAAATTTTGTAAATCACCTCAAAACAGGTGATTTACAAAAGTTCAGCCTTTCCCCATTAAACGTCTCAGAAATATCTTTTAACAAAGATGGTCTCAGTGGCTTTACATGAAATTTAATGTAATGCTAGAGTGCATTTTTTTTCTTTCGTAATTTCTATACACCCCTGATAGCGATTTGGCATTTGACACAGAGAGTTTATCGAGATCTACGGGTCTTTTTGTCGTTATCATAGTTATTCCTAGTTAGAAGTTCTTTGCTTAGGTCAAAGTACATATTTTTACAGCACAATACTGGGACGAACACAAACAATCACGCCAACGCCGGGAGTCAAACCCGGACCAAAAGGTTGTCAGAATGGCGCGTTAACCACCACACCATCTGCACAGCCTGATAGTGATTATTCGACATGATTTCTTTTTTTCTAGAGCCATTGAAAAGTGGTTTAAATTAGCATAAATTTATCTTTATATCTCTGACAACTTTTAGGTTGCAATTCTCAAATCTTGCACATCACATCATTAGTGTATGAGGCATAGTTTCTTAACTGAGAATTTTTTTTTTGTACAAGGGTCATATACAAATTTAAAATGTGTCACTTTTGAAAATTATTGAGAGAAAAAAATTTAAAGCAGTTGTTATTCCTACTTTATTCTGAACTTTTTTTTCAATTTACACAGCCCACTTATCTCTAATAGATTAAGAATTAAAGCGTGTTACTCTGTACTGGGGCACTCTGTATGCAAATTAGTGAAAATAAGTGATTCCTCAAAGACATAGTTTTGAAGAAACTATGTAGAAGATCAATACATACATCAATATATGAATAAAACTGCGAGTAAATTACCAATCAATCAAATCAGACATATTCTGCACCAGCCAAATTTAATTGTTGCTATAAAGTGACTGTATTCTAAATAATAGTGATTAGTTAGATGTCAAAACTATTTTAAGCGATATAACAAGCGGAATCCGACAACTAAAATCCCTTAAGACTTTACTATGGCACACAGAAATAGTTCATTACAGTGATTTTCTACATCAGTCAAAAGCATTTATCATCCCAATGCCTAACAATATCAAAACAGTCAATAATGTGACTCGAACACACAGTTACATTTAATAACATATGTTTGATAACCGGTTAATAAAGTATGCAAACTTTGATAGTTGAATGTGCTCGTTCTCCATTTTAGCTCATGCAAATAAACAAGTTCTGTTTTGTGAAGAATATTGGGTATTATATATAGCTTAATATCAGGACATTGATAATGTTTATTTATCTGTAGTAAACATAAAATCGAAATACATTTGATTCATAAATGCTCTTCAAAACTATCGAGTTCAGAAACTTTACAATTTTGTTTACGTTCCTTTAAGATTTTAGGTGTTCGATTATTAAGTCTTTTTTTTTTTAAATTGGAACTACAGACGGCTCAAAATATATGCAATTGTTTTCGCCAAAAATGGCAAGCATTATTTGTTGGAGATTGATTTTAACTTAAAGCAGAATATTTCTTCCAAAGTCAGAGTGCAAACATGTGATGCATAAAAAGAAAATTAAAAAAATCAGGGATGTGTGTGTCCAGTGACTTAAATTTCGAAATTCGAATTTTTCCCGTAAAATTTTATTAAAAACGGAACAAATCTGAGTGGGGAAGAATAATCAAAACTCCGTTAACATTGATTTTTTGATTATTTAAAAATAATTTGTAAATTCAATAAATGTTCAATAATCCATCCCATTGAATAAATTAGTATTATTAATGTTATATAGCATTATACAGAATTACCCTTATTCACTCTGACACATGACTGGTAAACATGGCAGTTACTACGCATGTCAAACTTATTGGAAATGTTGTACATTAATAGAATGCACTAAGGCACAGCTCGTCAGAAACATCCTGTCTATATTTGTGGACTACTTTACAAAACGTTCCTCGCGGTGCGCCCTGGATAACGCAAAATCTATCACAGTGCTGCTGTTTCCTTGCTCCCTGCAAGATCTGGAAGCCAGAAGGCTAATGACTTGATTGTTAAAGCCTGGGATATGTCATAAATAAATAAATAAACTTTACTAAACATATGCAGAATGCTAATTTTGCAGATTAAAATTAATTTTCAAAATGTATAAAACGCTGAATATTGATAGGTGGCTAACGTGTAAAGGTCCAGCGTTCTGGCTTACCGCGCGGCTGTCAATTTCAGGTCCTGGAATCTCGGGGGATTTGCTCAGTGCAATTTCAATGTTTTTTGACTGAAGAATTTTTCTTTTTTTACGCACATTCATTTTAAATGAAAGTTACATTTTGTTGTTACTGAAGACATCTGGTAACAGCGGAGTTGGGTCAGATTCTAGGTATATATAATACGGCGGCGGTGGAGTGAAATGGAGCGGCTTCCACTTTTAATGAGTCCCCGTAGAAGGAAGATCCACTGAGCTTGGGTCTCCTAATTTTGAATCAATTCTAGATGAGAAACCTATCACCTGGGTTGACAACTCCAGAGGTCATCGTTTGAACTTGGAGCACACTGGAGCCACGAAAAGATTTTACGTGCACTGGCTCCCATTAGAGTACATGGTTCCACAGCAGTTCAGTCGAGAGAGGTTGTCACTGTGTCTTATGGAACGTAGCTATGCAGCTAGGCCACTGCCGGACTAAATTACATGATATTCTCGTTAGTGGTTCTTTTTAAAAAACATTTTGCAGATGATTTTTTTTTCATAAATTTTTCTGGGAGAAGTAAAACCTTTATTTAAACCATGAAATTCTCAGCAGTTTCCAGAGTGAATTTAATTTCAGTTGAATAGAATTTTTTTAAATATATTCTTTATTTAAACATCAATATGCTCCATTTGTTCGTCCCCCAACTAAGTAACCTCACTTTTTCAAATTAAAGACAAAAATATTTCCATATTATCAATATAAAGGAATAAACTATTTTACTTTAATTAGACTACATTGCTTTAAATATATACTACAATAACTCATGTCTATTAAGATTTTGTTTTAATTTAGTTGCATTATAGTTATTAGTTAAATGAAATACTCAATTACACAAGAATACGTAATGTAAATATTTGCATAAAACAGAAATTGAGTTAATGCTATGACTTATTATTAAAACTGAATGTTAACATTTCTTTGATAATTCAAAATGCGTGCTTACTCAGACTTATATCAGCAAGCCAAGATTTTGTACAACACCTGAAAATTTCAAAAGAATTTTGAAAATTCATTGAAATCCAATTTAATATTCATTTATATTTTCTAGACTATTCTGCTAAAAGCGATGTCACATACACATGCTTAGCTTATGCTTCACACATTTCCTAAGCAGACATTATCCAATGCTTTGAGCATGGATAATTTCTAATACACCTCTCTCTCCCTCTCCCTCTACGCCTTCAATAATATTTGTTGACTCGACCTCAGTGTATTAACATCCGCACTTTGACTGTAGAATAATAGTGTTTTGGAGAGCGCTCATGTGCATAGTGCCGGTATATATGGAATTATAATTTTCTGTGGTCCCTCAAAGGAGGGTAAACAATGGGAGATTCGTTCTCACTTGCATGTAATTGAATTGGAAATCTATTCATTATAAGGGCTGTATTAATGAGGTCAATGTAAACGTAACATAATATTTAAATAATGCGCACAATGTGCACAATTGCATTATCTGTAAACACGCTAATTGCGTGCATTTGTACGTGTATAGTTATTAAAGTTATTCAAACTAAAGTTATTGCTTAATATAATGTGTTGTGCTTTACCTCCAACACTATTTTAACGCTGGATTTAGATTCCACCATAACGGCCCTATGTAACGAAAAGAAAAATATCACGTCGTCATAAATTTCAGTATTACTCCGCTTGAAAACTAACTGCGTGAACTGAGTGAGCTAACCTGGATTTATTTCGAGTCATTCAAACATGTGGCTTCATAAATTAAAAGCTGCTTGAGATTTATAATAACACAAAATATAAGTAAAATCAAAGTAGATTTGCAATACGTTTGACTGTAAATAGCTCCTCGAGATGGCACTTATACGTTTTTCACGCGATTAAAATTAAACTATTTCTTACTGCTTATCGATGAAAGATGCAAATAGTTAAACTGTAAATTTCACATGACTCTTGAAGCGTCGTTTCTTTTATATTCGCGCATGAACTTCTAATTTATTTAGATATGTAACGGCAACACAAGCTTAAAAAACTGAAAATAGAAACGGCTTATTGTTGCGTTAACATGGAACAAAATACAAGCCGTATTAATGAGCATCCTCCTTAATAGTAGCGTTATATGCCAATGAGATGTCTGTCTATATGTATATTCTCTATAGGTGAAAAGAACGTTCACCGGATCTGGACCAAATATGGCACACTGGATAAATAGGACAACGGAAAGCTCTTGTCGTAAATAATAATAATAAAAATAATAATAGTAATGACAGTTTTTGATAATTAGTGGAAAATTATTGTAACGGAATTTTTCTCATCCTGTAATAAAATCAATCGCGTTAGTTATCCACTTCCGAAAGAACAACACGTGGGAGAGAACAGCGACAGCTGAATGTTCGGTAATATAGAAATATTAATCCACGCATGTTATATACGTTACATGGAAAATACTAGCTGAATATTATAATCTAACATTTCCTCTTTCTAAAAGTACGATTTAAAAAAAATAACGATTTTTTTTATTTTTAAAGCATGTTTTCAAAAATGTCGATTTTTCAAAAAACATTCAATTAAACACTTTTTCAATCGATTTTGATGAAATTCTCCATGGTGTTTAAAACGTCTAATGATTTACATTTTCAAAGTTTCAGAAATTTCCATCGAAAATTGTGGATTTTACAAGATAATTTGATAAATTGGTTGACACATTTAATAACAATAAGGGATTATTAGTTCCGTGTATATTAAATTAAAAATAAATTTTCTAGAGTAGACCCTATTATAACACGGCAGATATATTCGCCTATTATATGAATTCGTGTTGTATGAGTCACGTGGACTCTACAAATACAGAAGCCATATCATCAATATAATCACTGCTGAAAGGCAATAAAACTTATCATCTGTCTCATTCCTTAGACTGATTGCGAGCCTCTTTTAGCGTTATACGAACACTGTCACAATTTTTTCGCTGCCATATACGAATTTGCCTTATATGAAACCGCACGGATCTTCTGTATTTATCATTTTTCAACGGGTGCTTTCCAACTATGAGTAACTCTACGCTAATATATCCTGATCTAGTTTCAAGAGCAGAAATCACTCGAGCGTTGTCCGTTTGCTTGTGTGTGTATGTGTTCTTTCAACATTTTAAAAATGTGTTTTTATTTCCTTTTTTTCGTTTTTTAAGTAATGTACAATTTCTATGCAGTAGTATAGCACAACCCATAATATACAAGAACTAAGCAATTGTAATTACTATCTTATATACCTAAAAGTATTTGTTTGCTGGTGCATTTAGTTAAAGAGTGAATGTATTTGAATCTACCATGCAACTAAGTTATATTTGATTCGTAAGTATAATCGTATAAAGTTACTAAATACTTTTAAAAAAAATGCTTATAAATCTGTCAACAGTACTCGAAAATAATCTTTTTCTAAATTGCTTAACATAACTCCAAAAATAAAAATTATTACACAAATCCCTGTTTCTTGTTTATCTAAACATATTTCTCTATCCATACTCTCAAGTTCGTATTAACGCATAGATCACTATAGCGAATAAGTTTATTCCCTAAACGGTGCGACTTGGCACCAAAAACGGAAAACAATTACTTAATTCTCAAATTCTACTTTTACAATTCCTTTCTCTATTGCCATCGTCAGCAGCAGCTTAAAAGTTATTAGTTTTTATTTTGGAGCCACCAAATGCGAACTCTGGTGCCAAGAAAATGGAATGGGGTTAATAAAAATAAAATTGTGTCTGTTTTTCACGCTCAGTAGGCAACCTTTTATACTACATCTCGAGTTTCAGGGACATACTTTACAGGCCAGTGGTGCTGCCACCAATTTCAGATGTGAACGTTTGAATTGCAGAAAACACGTGTCTTTGAGGACAAGGGTTGAAAAGAGACTTCCTATTCTGAAAAGTTTGGCTGGTTCTAAATCGAGGTGCAGTAGAAGTACTGTCAATACTACATATAAAATGTTTTTAGTATTTAACAAGCCTTAGTAGTATTTAGCAAGTACTGTCAATACTACATATCAATAGTTTCTAGTATTCAGCAAGCGTTGCAATAGCAAGTAACTGGTTATACAACCAGTTATTGGCTATTGCTGTGAAGTCCTCATTTCTGCATCAAACCAAGGGCAGTTATTTTATATTAAAAGCTTATTAGTTTACCAAATAAACCTTTTGGGGAGAATTATGATATAAATAGAGCGAGGAATTTAAAAACTCAAGATGGCTTTATTCAGTCGTTTCGTAGATCAATAGACCTTTAGGGCTTCAACTTGAGACTTCCGTTTTGCTCTTGACTATGCGTTCATTGGATTATATACAACTTCATCGGCAACATGTTGGAAGAGCATGGTGCTGGAGCTGCTATCTTTTGAAAGCTTTTTAATTTTTATTTACCTGTGGGTTTATGCACTACTGCCTTTGATGGAGATATGAAGGTTATCGCGGTTGCTGAACAACAACTGTCATTGAGGAAGTCGGCTTTTAATAGAGCTGTTATTCTTTCTGATTCAAAATGAGACCTTCAGGCCCTTTCATAAAATTATTATTGCAAATTGCAGAGAATTTTGGAAGGCAGACTGCTTTGGGAAAACCTTGCTCATAGAATCTGCACACTAGTAGCACTAGTAGTCTGCACACTACTTTTAGTAGGTTTTCAGCACACTATGACATTTTGGGTAACGAAAACACGGACTTGCATTCAAAGAAGGGAGCCTTGGTGGCCCACAGACCCAAAAGAGCAATAACGTTTCATTAAACAAGACTTTTGATGAACAGGGTGTTCAAACAGAACTTTAAAATGGAATCCGCAGAGGATCTAGGGACAAGAGCAGGGACATTATCATCCTGAACAGCTCTTGTGTTCCTAACGCCCCGAGAAAAGCAGCAGTCACATGCTTCTAACTGCTGACAAAGCATGATTGTTCAAGTTCCCATCTGTTAAGTATCGGCATTGCAGATTCACCAGAATATACAATGTGCGACTGTCGTCAACATATGACAGCCGATCATCTGGACGTGTGCCCTGCAGTAAGGGGTTTTAATTGCATTGTCGAAAAATACTGGAAGACTCGTCCACCAATGGAATTGGAGCTAATTCAAATAAATACATTTTAAATAAAAATAAATAAATTTTGGAGCTGCGCAAGGACACTGTGTACGTATATATATATATATGTGTGTGTGTGTGTGTGTGTGAATTATTACTCTTATAACAGTTTAGAAGCATTTAAAATAATTAAATTATTGTCACACCTTTTAATAGAGAAACTTTTTTTAAAAAAAAAGCTGCCTCTTATATTCAAATTAAATTTCTAAATCGACAGTTAATGCATATACTGTAAGGATTAAGCACTAACTGTTTTTTGAAGTGAGTCATCTCTCGAACTCCATAGAGGATGACGTAAAATTCAAAACAATAGTCATTTTTTAAAAAGAAAGACCTTAAAATATTCTTTTATACACCATCTTTTTATCACAAGTGTTTACTCTGAGGACTCGTTTATGAAACATAATCGTAGTGAATGAAATTCGGAGTTGTGTAGAGACGGAAATCCAAAATGATTCTATCAATACACTCTTTCTAAAAGAATTCTCCAATGTTCTCTGAAAGTATATTAACGTTCAGAAAACTTCTTGTAATTCATGGATAAAATACATAATACAAATACAAAAAAAGAAAAAGAATGTAACAAAAGAAGTTCAGCATTTGCACACAATTTTTTTTTCTCTAGCTAGTATCATATGCTTACAACTCTAGCAGAAAGGGCAAATGGGTGTAAGACAAAGAGACAAAAAGACAATGGGATATTCCCAATTCATCCGCTCCATCACTGGAACCACAGTGGGCGTAGCAGGTTGACAAAAACACTTGAATTCTGTAAAGGTGATTGGAAGACAGTCATAATTTACAGCTAGGCGAAATGAAGCAAGCAAAGTGACGGAAAGCATAAAACACCATTAAACTTAAAAAAAAAAAATGTAAAATAACACCATAAAGTTTACTTCATCGGCCATACAGTTGTTTCGAGCAAAAACTTTTTTGCTCTTCCTCAGTGATCTTCAGGTGATTGTCACTAAGGAAGAGCAAAAAAGTTTTTGCTCGAAACAGCTGTATGGTCGTTGAAGTAAACTTTATGGTGTTATTTTACAAAGTTTTGTTTTTATTTTAGTTTGAAAAACCTGTTATTTTGAGTGATTTTACCCTTAAGCTTTGTTGCAAAAGGTTAAAACGAATGATAGTTTGCCAGTAAAAACTCACTTAACCATTCTTTTTGCCTGAATCATAAAGTTATACTGCTCCTTAATAAATTAGTTATAAATTTTTCATTAATTCAAATTTTCCACCTTTCCTCAATTTAATAAGAACATATAAATATATACCAATGCATATTAAGTTTGTGCGAGTAAATATTCGGTTCCTGAATGTTACGTTAAGAGCTACCGTCTGCGCAAAATTTGCTGTGTACGTACTGCAACATCGCGTGCTTGTCTAACATCTTAGACATTGCATTATTTCTGCATATTACCTTCATGTGTTCCCAGTATATTACACTAACTCCATCGTGTAACATTCATTAACATCTACGCGCTGAATGTAATATAATATTTGCTTTCGGCTAGGCATAATATGAACTTGTTCGATACGAGAATTACCATAAGCTATAAATTATACGCACATCAGTATACACGGCAGCTTTACTGTCTCTATACTGAAAGCATTTAAAATACAATTAATGTATACTCTATTAAACATGCATTACACTTCACATGACTTAAGAGAAATATTTTAAAAGATACTAATCATTTTGAAGTTTTTCTATGCACTACTGTATTTTTAAACGATGAAGATTTTTTTATATTTCCCCAATAATAGGGTAACCTTCTGATGCATAATAATTTTGAGATGGTGCGGAGAGAAATACTTATCATTTCAAAAAGATTCCCTTTTTTTGAGCATTTGAAAATCAAACTTGAATTTCCAATCTTTGGATGTTTATTTTGTAAGTTTCAAATATGTGCGCTAAATTTTCTATAATAATTGAGACTTATTCAAGTAACTCAACACACGTGTTTGATTTGATTTCTTCAAATCCGAATTTAATCTGTATTGGAATCCTTCTTGTGCATGATGTGTAACATTCCACTTAGACAATTTAAATAAATGTACAGCGATAGAACAACTTCATCTCACAATTTAATTTCATCTTGGTATTAAAATAACTGAGCTTATAATCATTATTCATGTAGTATATTTTTGTCGAATTGTTTTTGAATCGAAACAAAAATTAGCGAAACATCTTCCGTTTGTAAGTTTTACGCAAAAGTACTGAGTAACGACACTGCAGGAAATAAATGTGTACATTCCGAAAACCGCATGGGAAAGGTACGTTTTCCCCGTAGGGCACGTACTTGCCATGAAGGAATCCGCCAGTACAACATCTCAAACTGTAGACGATTTTATTGGGATTTTCGGAAAGTCATTTGGTTTTTTAAGAACATGAGGAACCCACTCTCTCAATTACGTTGAGCGATTTAAGAGCTCCAAAAAAGGAAGAAAGCAATTTCTATCATTTTTCACTGCAAAACGCTCCATGCAGAGCGATCTACTAAAAACATTAAAAACCAGCTTTCGATTTCTTCTTCAAAAGAAAAGAAAAGGAGCACTTGTTACGACCTTACCAATTTGAAAAGATTTCCTCATTTTGGGAGCGTTTTCGTCTTCCCTGATTGGTCAGATATGTAATCGCGCACTCCTTCTCCCTTCTCCCGTCCGAAGAAAAGCAACAAACAATAATGGCTGCCTGCATGGAGCTGTCTCGTCGCCCAGGATCGAATATTAAACCTGCCTATAAATACAAGTAAGATTTTATTTTATATTCTTTACATGTTTTAATACACTTCTAACCTGTTAGTTTTAGATTTACCTATCCAGATCATGTAAATTTTTATTCATGTGAATTGTGAATCATGTCATAAAGCTAACGTTTGGCGGGAAGCCTAAATGCTTTGTTGTCGTATCCTGTAAGTCTGTGTAGAGTAAATATCTTGGAGCTTCTGAGTAATGAATCCTCATGGGGTGCATTTGAGAGCAGTGCTCTCCCCCCCCCCCCCCCCAGTAGCGTAAAGTCGCCGATTAATGCAAGTTTTTTTTTGGGGGGCGGTTAGTTAGAAGATTAAAATATACATCCATTTTATGGAAGTAAAATAGGATCTTTTACATTAATTTCTTTTTCTCGGGGGGGGGGGGGGCGGTCGCCCCTGGGAGGGGCTGGGGCATCAAATTCTAACCTAAAGTTCAATTGTAAGCTAAGTAAAGTGTTTTTATGATTATTATTATGTACCAAAGGAATGCTTTATGAGTATAGTCTAAGTGCTTGATTTTATTTTATATTTTATTGCAGTTAATCCCTTAGAGAACATTTGATATGTTGTCAAAAGATGATTTCAACTACCTAGGAATGATCATCGCATTCTGCAGCTGGAGAAGATTTTCGCAAAAAAATGTAGAATCTCGTTTTTTTTTTTTTTTTTTGTGTGTGTTTGCGTGTGTGTGTGTGTGCGTGCGTGTATATATTCAGTTATACATTTCATTAGAAATATTATTTTTGTTTCAGATAAAAAAGTCTATGAAAAGGGCCCCGAGGGAGCACATGCCCCATCTTGTGCCCCCTGCCGACGCAGCGTCTATAGTGACTGCTAATAGAGCTCAATAATTCCAGAGTTAACATTTTCCTTAGTACATTTTTGAAAACAGAAAAAGTGGACTGTCGTAAGCATAACGTGATCGGAAATTCGTGGGGAGGGACAAATGGGCGCCGGCAGAATATTTCCCAGGGGGGGGGGGTCAAAGACTACTCCAATGGGGGGGAAGACTACTCAAGGAGGGGCAAAGACTACTTCAACGTATGGTTACCATGCTGGAAAGAGCAAAAAAGCAAGGGAAAACACTGCATACAAAAATCCAGGGGGGGGGTTGCCTCCCCTTGCCCTATGCTGCCGGTGCCCATGGAGGGACATAAAATAGAAGTGTAAATAATGGACGTTTCCTTTAAATTAAATATATATATATATATATTAGGCTTCAAATAAGATTTTCAAGAGGTTGGGCAAGGGGAGCATATGCCCTCCCACTTCATCCTATCGTGGCCGTTTTTAGAGGAATTCAATGTGTGTCCAGTAGGGTGGATCGAAAAAATTATTTTTTCGAAATCTTTATCTCCTGAAGTCTCAAAAGTTGTAAATTGATATAAATAAGACATGTGTAAAATTTGAATGTTCTACGACAACGTCTTGGGGTTGCGCATCGAGCTTGAAATTTAGAAATTTTTGAAAAATATGACTTTTTTTAAAAATTGACCAAAAAAATTCTTTTCCGAATTCTTAGGCTCCCGAGGTTTTAGAAGTTGTATATTATTATGAATAAGACGTATACAAAATCTGAAGGGGCTGTGATAATTTCTAGGAGTTGCACATCGAGCTTAAAATCTATAGATATCTGAAAAATATGCTTTTTTTGACAAAAATATGTAGAAAGCAAAAATTATATTTTTAATGAATTAGTCCCTTTGAAAAATAGTCAGTAACGTTCGCAGCTCTTCTCTAGTACAACCACAATCGCAACTACATTATCCAGGACCCACCTCGTTTATTTGCCTGCGATCCGAGTCCTGCCCGTGCCAGCCCAAGCATCCAGTTATTGGAGCATGCGTTTTAATGAATAATGTAAAGCCCGACTTCAAATCAAACTGTGGTATTTTATGTCAAGTGTTATAATCTAGATCGTAAAAAACCATCATATGATAGATGGATAGACAGCAAATTTCGGAGTGGCTGTTTGCTATGGTGTGAAGTTGGCAAATACAACATTACAGAGTTTTAGTTAGATTAGAGATCTGCGTTTCTAGATTTCGTATGACGCCTTTGTTCTTTCCAGATTTCGATGATTCACCACCATTGCCAATGCATGTGAGGGTCTCAAGATCAATGGATTTCATGTCAAACTCTCCGAAATTTCCAGTTAAATTCTTAAAATCAGATCGTAACATATGAACCAGGTTCCCTTATCAGCGAGATATGTTCTTTGTGACAAACACTTGGGTGTAATTTGCCGTCAATCAATTTTTCTATGTGTCTGGTTTTGTTCTTCCTCCTATCAAAACACAATCCCCAGAAAACTTTGACTTCTTCCATTTCTTTCAATGCGAGTCATCTAACTTTATATGGGTCGAGAATTAGTTGAGAAGATTTCTCTCCATCTGCATTCCTTCCGCTTTCTACATTGTGAAATAAAGTTGATACCAAAGTTGCTGCTGCCTAGTCCGTAATAACTTTGTCTCGCAGACTTGTGAAAGCACTGAGATTTTTATTCTAACTTGGTCATTTGTGAACGAATCTCCCAAAATGGCGGTAGATAGGCATTCAGCGTTTTCTTCAGTTTTTCGTACTTCTCTTTCGTTATATTCACTTTCTTCATAAACAGTTCCTAATGCCTGTCTCTAATGTATGATTTATTTAGCTGCTGAACTTGCTCATGACCTTTTCTAACTATCTCTTGAATTCCTCAGATTGACACGGTAGGGATATTGGCCTTCATCCACATTTCCTGTACTTTGATCGCCAACTGTATAAGGTTACTTCTCCTTCCGGTGGATCCTGCCCTTTATTCAGAAAATTTTCTTCTTGATTACAAAATAGTATTATAGAAGTACGAGTATGTCTTCTCGGGTTGGTCACTTGGTACAAGGTAATTCTTTCGATATTCCGAGCTCTAATAACACCGATTTTGTTCCATGTCCTGTTGCAGACAGTTTCACTCTATTCAGAATCGTAGCAGTGCAAGGCAACCACCTTTCAGCTTTTTTGAGAGTAAACTGAAAGAACCATCTATCATTTTCGATCCACCCTAGTGTCCAGAGTTTGGAGGATTTTTAAAGCACATCTCTTAAAAGCAGAAATTGGTCGGTTGTAGGACGTAAGATATATATATCAGGGCCGTACCCAGACAAAAATTTCGGGGGGGGCGGAGGGGAACCAAGAGGTGAAAAAGGCTAAATTTTTCCCAAAATGGCTTTATTATTATAGTTTTGTTAACAAAATTTTAAACCCTGGTCCCCCCCCCCCTTGGTACGGCTTTGATATAGATATATATATATTTATATATATATCCAAATAAATATACAAAATTATAATTAAACTTCTAATTTCACACAAATCACTTTTGAAAATCAAAATACACACATTTCGATTTAAAGCTCATATATAACGAAAAATGATTATATTCATAAAGGAGCGTTTCATGGAAATCGCTCCATTTTATAATGGAAGGCATTCATAGCTGAATGAAAGCATGTTAATGAAACGGAGCGAAATTCAGAAAAATCGCTCCGTTTATGATAAAAAGTATCCAAAACTGAATGAAGAAAAATCTTTCAAAAAGGAGCGTTATTCGCTCCGATTTTTTCGCTCCGCCGAAAGAAAACATTTCGCTCAGACTGAGAAGAGCAACTTCGTTACGCAAAAGGAAGAAATATTCAATCAGTCTGAGCGTTTTTCGCTCAACCATTTTGAGAGAGCATATGTAGATCTTTGAGGCATTTCACGTGATCATGAATGGTCGAATTCGATTAGTTTAATCTTTCAGCGATTTCACGAGTTGTTATTCGTAGTTTTTCGCCAATTATGCCCTTCAACTGGTCCTCCAGAACTTGGTGCGTCTTTAAAATGCGTCGGATAAAAATTTTGAAAAGCAGTTTTGGCATTGGCGTTCTCTGAATACATATTCTCCGTACACATCGGATAATTTTTTTGTCTTAAGCAGTATTTTTACCTTTTCTGTAAAGCAAAACATGTCGAAAATGCCGCTTTTCAGTTTCAGTATTTGAAAGTGTACCTACCAAAAACTACTGCATAAAATCAATCGAACTTTTTTCGCAAGCAAGCTTGTCATATAAGCTGTCAAAATGTATAATGATTAGGCTGCTTAAGTGTGAAGTTGGTTGTGGAAAAATACAATTAAATCCCGTGTTGGGGAAAAATGAAATTATTTTCCGAACAACCTAATATTATGGTGCAAGTAGGAGGAGTCCAACTTACTACCCTAGAAGAGGTTCTCCGAATTCTAAACCTATCCCAGATGAGGAATCAGCACCTGAATTGGAAATCCAAGACGATAGAGTGCTTTTGAGGCACGAAAGATTTTGTGTGTACCAGCTCCCTTTATATTAGCGTATATTGTCCGACAACAGTACAGTCAAGAGAATTTGTCTCTCTTCCAAGCACTGACCAAATGGCCTGTATTTCGGTTATATGTTGGAAAGCTACATATTACACCACAGACAAGAAAAAAAATAAAAAGGGGCTAGTTCATAAAGTGCGGCAGAGATTTTTATCAAAAAATATGGAATCCCCAAATGCTCCTATTATTTTAGTAGCATGTCCCATGCACAGGGTATCCAGCAAATAACATCTTGATTTCAAAATTAGAAATCTCAAAAACAATGATCAATCAAAGAGTGCAGCAAGCGATATGTTTATTATGCTACCTGTAAAAATTTTATTCTTAAGTTTCGACAAACAGGGTGATCGGAAAATGAGTATACATTTGAAAAAATAACATTTCGTGAAATAATGTAGGTAGAGAGGTAAACATTGGCACACACATGCTTGGAATGACTTGGGGTTTTATTACAACCTCTAAAAGAAAAAGTTCCAAAAAATTGCCAACAGGTGGCTCTGGACAGCAAAATGTCAGTGGCGCTGGACAGCAAAATGTCAGTGGCGCTGCATGAGAATCGTGCATAAAAAGAGCTGCAATGAGAGAGGGATTCAGATGAATCAGCAATCGCAGCATGCTGATGTTAGCCAAAAAAAGGCACTTATTGAAGCTGTACTGTCAGAATGGGGCATCTGCTGCTACAGCTTTACGATTTTATCGCTTTTACAAGATTATTCGAACGTGTAAAGGTCTAGGTCCTATAGCAGGTGCAGCTGTGAAGAGAATGATTTCGAAGTTCGAAGACACCGGTTGTTTAGATGAAACGCCCTGTAGCGGCCGACCGAGCACAAGTGCTAATGCTGCTCAGACAGCTCAGAAAGAAGTGGGAATTGCTCTACAGTGCTGTTCACAACATTGTCCCTTGACTACAAAAAACCTTAAACCATGTAGGTAGGCTGATCCTGAAGTTACTTTCCTGTATTTTCCTGACTGCAGCTATTGTTGAGGAATGACGGGCGTCATGCTGAGCATTTGTTCTGAAGAACATCGTCGTTGCTTTGTCATATTTTTTATGCTAATTATTACTTTTCTTATCACATGAAACACCATCTGCCGGCCATTTTTTGAACTAGTTTGTAGTTGCAATGAAACCTCTTGTTATTCCAAGCATATGTGTCATTTTTTACCTCTCTACCACCATTATTCGGCACTACAAATTTTTCAAATGTATACTAATTTTCTGATTACCCTGTAGTAACTACAATAGCTGCTTGCATACAATGAAGTCTACCTTTAATAGGCGGGGGGGGGGATTGTGAACGTAATATTAATATTAAAAGGCGTATTAAAAATTTATAAATTTTATGTTAAAAAATTCTTTCACAAAAGGGATTATAATCCTGAAACACCACCTTCCGTACACCACTGGTAACAGATGTCGCTGTATATCAAAGACGATCATCATGTTATATGTGTAATTTCATTCCTTGCAAGCAGTCACAGCACAATCTTTTCAAAATGTCCACTCTTACAACATACAGAGGTGACGCAAACGCAAAATGAAATCAGCCATCACAGCAGGTAATGTCTCAACGGTAATGGAATCATATGCCAACCTATTCAACGATTCAAGCTCATCTAGCATGTTGTAATGGTTCTGGTAGACAGTTTCTTTCAATGCGTCCCTCAGAAAGTAGTCACAAGGGGTCAGATCGGGAGACTGTGGAGACCAATATATTGTGATTACAGCGACATCTGTTTGCGGTTTTTGTAAACCACTATTTCATAACTCCAGTATCAATTTTTTACAGCTTATATTTTAAGCATGGTGTTTGCTGCGTCAGTCTATTGATCTTTGTTTTTGATATTTTTGGATTTGAAATCAGCGTGTTGTTTGCTGGACACCCAGTGAAATAAAGTTTGCTGTACTTATACGCTCTTAATGTACAAATCTTTGTGTAGTGTTAAACAAAATGAAAATGAACTACGATTTGAAAGGCTAGAACTAACAGTTCTAGGCAACAAATATATGATTTCTACTATCTTAAGTTTGTTGCACGTATGCACTCTCATTGCAGAATTCTTCATGTAATGTCAGGCAAAACGTATTACGGAATGAAAGATTCGAACAGACAGTTAAAACCAGCAATTCTCCGATAGCAACTCTCCCTACATTTACTCCGATAATTGTAAAAATTGCAAAATAATACATTAAAAGATGTTTTCTTTTATATGAATGATAAGTTTTCCAATAAATTGCAGTCAATCAAGAATTTAAAAAGGAAACTTTTTCCTTGTATTGCCAATAAAATATTTAAAAGATCATAAAAAAAACTTCATTCATTTTTTTGCGTTTTAGTTACATACAGAACCTTGCATACCAAATTTATGTATATTGGAACACAGCACGTGAAACTGATAGAAATCACAAAATTTGGGGATTTGGATTTACAAGCTGTTTTTATTTATGTAAATTTGGAATTACCAAAACACTACATCAAAATACGAATTTCGGTATTCATAACTGTATTAGATAGCATTAGTTCAAATATATTTAAGTTCACGGGAATATAGCTCATCTGAATTGGAATTGAAGCCTTTCACTTAAATTCTTCTGCAGTAAAATTCCCCATAATAATGAATCATTGAGTTTTCTTATTATCTCTACGTATCTTGTCTAATGCTTTAATGCATGCATTATTGCTAAGTAATGTGTCTGAGTCCGATGTGTATTAGTCTACATGACTTTGATAACAGCCTTTACTGTTCGCGTGTTGACATAAGCATAATATTTGCTCTTGTGTCGGAAATAGTACAAATATATTTGGCATGCGAAATTATCATTTCATGCTATCATACAAGTAAAATACATTGGTCTTCAGTCTCGATACGAAATTTATGAAAGGAAATTGAGTGTGGTTTTCAAGGCTTTAAAAAATATAATGATGTTTTCCGTAAAGAATAATTGTATCATCATTTATGCTTGTTTTAAGAAAAATATTAAGATTTCAAATTAATTTACATTGTCTAATATATTCACAAAGGCAAACTCCAGATTTGAAAGTTTAAAATGACAAAAACAAAAATCTTACCTTTTCTGTAATATGAAATACCAAATAAAATTTTAAAATACTTAAAATTATTAATGTTCACTGTGAATACCTACAAGCAGACATGGTTTTTAGTTTTAGTTTTAGCATCTTCACTACTCATTCCCAGCACATGCTCTAGGGTTGCCATAAAACGCAGCCAATCTCTGGCGAACCGTGAATGTTACTGCGATTTGCTCCCTGATCTGCAGTGTCGTCATACGGCTTGCATACTGTCATTTCCGTTCTTGTTTTTTTTTATTTTTTGTCCGAGTACATAATATATTTAGCCTAGATCCACGAAAAAAATCGATTCAATTAAATTAGTTATATCTCTATCACCGCACTCCGCCAGCATAGAGTGAGGTTAAAACTATTGCTTCTTTCAAAACATTCAAACTCATAAAATATTTACAAAAACAAGCAAACAAACGCTCATTTGTTTGGTTAAGGATATATAGGATTTCTAATTTGGAGTCGTAATGCATGGGATTGAAAATTTCAGGAGAATGTAATGGAACCTTCAAACCAGAATTTTTTTGCTTTATCCTTTTTTTCTGCTCTGTGATCAGTTTGAAAATCTATAAATTTATAAGCATTGAAACTTAATTTAATGTGTCCATAATGGTTCCAACTTTTTTTTTTAGTTTTGTAATTATAGCCTTCCAAATTTGAGATATTCTGTACGTCGTCGGCTTACGATGAAATCATCAGAATTTTTATTTTCAGTTTTTAAGTAAAATTTCTCTTCTTTGTAAATTCCCATACCCATTCAGATGCTCATAGAATCTCTGGTAATTTCAGTTTTGAGATCCAAAAAGCCATTTCAACTGGAAAGGACGCAACTCTGAAAACTACAAGCTCCAAAGTTCCTTCAAGTTCAAGAAGCTGTACGTGAATGAATTTTTACTCTGGAGAAATCTGGTATTCTAATTTTTCCCACTTACATGCTTATCTGTTCGATCCTCTGGGTTACATGCAGAATAAAGAATCGCGACAACGAAATTTGAGCATGTTGTTGCAATCACTGGAACTTGGAAACAATTGAACTAAAATTCATGAATAGTTGCCGCTCCGATGTAGACGCCGATTCAATGTATAAGGAGCTTAACACAGAGAGGAATAATGAGTATGTCTGAATTGATCATGACTATGGAAAACAGTGAACTAAACTTGTTACTCTGGTGCAAACAACCGTTTGAATTTACAATAAACAACTTTCTTTTCATTAGCAAAAGCAAAATACTAAAAATCTGGAGAGTCCGCACTCGACTTTCTAAAAATATGTCGTTATCTAACATTCAAATAAATTTAAATCGATTAATAAGCCAGTCAAAAGCAAAAGTGAAAATTATCTTACGGTGTCTGAATATTTTCTTCCAAATTCGTATATTTATGTCGTTAATTTGGTATATTAAAATTTAATTTGGTACTTTCATCTATCATCTATACAATTTTCAAAAAAATTTTAAGTAAAAATATTTTTATTTAGGCTTCATTATATAGGATACTTTTTTTATAGCCCTGTGAAAAACTAAGTTCTAAAAACACCTAAATCCGTACAGTATGTAAGACAGTGACCTATAATATGAGAACCAAGTTTGAACTCAATTGAATGCATTTAAGTAATTTGCGTCTATAGGCTATAATGTATAGAATTATTTTTGTTGATCTGTGTTAAAACTATAGTCTGAAGAGCAAAAACATTATGACCGAAAAACATTTTTCAATGAACTCTTCTGGATGATATGGAGAGCATTTAATTAAGTAGGATTGATATTTAACTGTTGCCTTTTGAAACAATTTCTTTGTGCGTTAAAACATGAAATTACTTCACACTTCTCATACATTTTTGATTGAATGCATGCATTCATAAAGATGCATTTAACTTTTGACTTCAAATGGATTGATACGTCTATTATCTTTTCTGCTGGAGAATTTCTGCCATCTAGAGAACAAAAACGATAACGTTCTAATATTCTTGAATGCATTATTATCAGGACACTAGGCTTTGGTGTTTAAATTCTTAAAAATTTAAGAATATAGAATAATGCAAATATGTATTCAAAGATTAGAACGCCAGGGCCGAAAAGGCTAGGTGCAGGAATGGAAATATTTCTTTTGATTTTTAAAAATGTAAAATTTTATTTTTGATTCTTTTGTCAGCTCTTAAAAAATCGCTAAAGTTGACGTTCAGAAGCGAACAAATTCATGAAAAATTTCTATGCAATAGGGTAAAGAAATCACTTATTTGCTAAATCCGCTATACCAAATATTTTCAAAGGAAAATCAACAGTAAACAATTTTTCTAGTACGGATAACCATTACAGATTAATATTGTGATAACAGAACTTTCTTTTAATTTTATCCAAACGAGTATTTTGTACATCTAGATTTCACTAGTAAACCAATGATTAAATTTTAAGATATTCAGATGTTATATTATAAAGTGTAATATATTTGTCTTAAGGAAACTTGTTATATAATTATATTTTAATTTCAAGAAGGTTTTTTTTACTAAAAACATTTTTTGTTTGTTTGCCACGCTCCTCTGTATTACATGGCTATATATACTTATCTTAAC
Organism: Cheiracanthium punctorium; assembly: GCA_038373885.1. Lineage (NCBI taxonomy): Eukaryota > Metazoa > Arthropoda > Arachnida > Araneae > Cheiracanthiidae > Cheiracanthium > Cheiracanthium punctorium. The sequence continues at coordinate 25,339 of JAWZYV010012828.1, read as the reverse complement.
TATGGAGTTGAATTTAAAATATACTAAATATTCATGAAGAAAACTTTTAATACTGGATGATATAAACAGTTTCAAAATTTATTATATCTTAGATACGTGTATTTATGAATTGCCAATGATGAATAAAAATCTTCTATTAAGCACTATCATGCAGTATTTCAACTTCTAGATTAAATCATTTATAAAAACAGCTTTCAGAACACTTGAAAAGACCATTTAGGAGGATCATCTCTCTTAAATGAATAATATTTCAATGTCGCATATCTATATCTTAATCTGCTAATTAATTTATCAAGCATACTACTTTTAATGTATTTCTATGTTAAAGGAGGCATATTATTATCAATACAGGTTACTGCAGAAAGATAATTTTTAGGCTTTAGTACAGGATTTTCAGTTCATTTTAGGTGTAATTTTAATAGTACTATGGGAAAAGCCGCTTTATGATATCTCAAGGTAAACTAATTTTGCCCTTTTGATTATTATATAAAAATGAATTTATATTAAATTTGAATATCATAACTTACTTTTTTTACACATAAAGAATTTTCGAAAGATGATGCATACGTAACACTTAACATTTCAGGTGCGTTTAAAGTTTTCAACGAAAATAAATAGTCACACTACATAGAAAAAAAATGTTTGATGATTTTAACAATACTATTTTGCTTCAATAAAGAATTATTTTGAGTATTTTAACTGAATTATTTTGTTAGATGAACAAAATATTTTATTAAATTTATAAAAAAATTATCTTTGTGAATTAAGCTTGAGGGTATTAAATGATGTTGAATAAGCTAAATATATATATATATATAACAATGAAACTTTGGTATTAACAAACTTATCCGATCAAATCTGGGCCAATAAAAAAAACCTCTAACGAGAGTTTTTTACCAGTGCTAATACAGAAAATGTACTATTTGCAATTTAAAAGCATATAGAAACCATAAATATCATTTTAAAAAATCTGCTGCACTTAAATTACTTTCATAAATTCTAATTCTTTGATATCATTGGTTTTACATATATCACACTTTTTTAATGCGTCTGCAGCTTAATAATTATTTCCTGAGAATGATAAATTGTTCTATTATACAGAAACTTGTCAAAAAAATAGAATTAGATTTTTTTCTATAAACCCTTAAACATTCATGCCAATATTTTCTTAAAGCAAACCTTTATAAGTTTAAATTTATCCTAAAACATCAGATAACTCTCTTAACATTAATGTACTTTCATCATTATATCATATATGATTATTATCGAATTCAATAATGAATATTAATACTTTCATTTCAACAGCGGTAAAGTAATAATCATAATTTTAATTCCTAATCAAAGATTCTCGGAATATTTCCTCGTTTACTTCATCCTCAAAAAGAAATTTTAATCTTCCTCTATAATTTTATTCGAAGGTCGTTCATCTATTGCTAATTACAAGTCAGCGTTGCCGATCTGATGTATGATAGTTTAGGAAGATAATTTAAGCCGAAAGGATTGAAAGTCAAGATATTTCTTAATAAATATCCACGTTCTGCGGTGTTGAAGATATTTAAACATATTTCACAAATTAATTGGGAACTCTTATTCTGGTGGAGACTTTAAATATTTATTGAAATATACGTAGTATAGAAAAATGAGTAGAAGAAGGTTTAAAATACGTATCATTCATTCAAAAAAATCAAGCATTATTCCTCCCCCCCCTCCTTACGTTCTTCAATAGCTAAGCTCAACAATGAAATTCTATTCTTAAAATATCTAATTTATTGAAAACAAATTTTCATTTAAAAGCATTTAAAATATTTTCTCCTTCTTTTAACAACATTTTGTTTTTAATTATTTCATTTTCAATAAAATGTGATTAAAAGAAGTGCTTGAATGTTATAAAAACTTTCTACATTGATTCTGAAACTGTATATTGCTGTTTATGAAAATAAATTATAAATATTAAATATGATTAATTTATTTTCTATAAATTGTGTTTTCATTTATTAAGATTAATTATCTGTAATTAAAAAAAAATAACGCTTTTTTATATCTACTAGTCGTTTAACATGGCAGTGTACAAATATTACTTGCTCAGCGTATCAAGTCAATGGGTCAACTTGCTCCGACTTTTGGGGCAAGTTGGCCCACTGACGTGATGGCATTTTGTGCGTGAAAACTACTATTGAGAATTCTTCAAATTTGAATGCTCCATATTATGCTTGAAGGTTCACTTAATGTATCGGCTGAAAAAAGTATTTAAAATATCTGTTTCTTTTTAAAAAAATCTTAATGCAAAAAATGGGCCAAAGTGACCCGGTCTCCCCTATTAATTAATAAATTCTCACAAACTATTGAATAAGAGATTAAGATGTTTATGCAATTCGAATTAGGCATTTCCATTGTTAAATTTATTATTTTTTCTGGGAAACGTCACCTAGATATTTTTAACAATTTTTTTTTTAATTCCTTGAGCGAATCTAATTTATGGCTCATTTTCAAAATTCGGTGCCATTTACTGTCCGCATGTAATATATATATATATATATATATATATATATATATTACGATTTATAAGAAAAATTTAAATGATTTTTCTTTTTATCATGGTTTTTATCGGACAGTTTTCAGTATTGAAAAACATACTTTTTAATAAAAAAAAAAGAAATGGTTAGAGAATATACTGAAATATAGCTGTCCGAATCATAGAACATAAAACGCGTTATGAAGAATTACTGCTCCAAAACTAAAATTTATTCCTTGACATGCTCTAACATTGTGAAATAGATTTTACGTAATTAAATTACGTAATAAAAATATTTTTAAGGGTTTTAAGAAAAATACAAGACTTTTGTTAATTAAATATAGCTGATCGGACATTGATGTCATATCTCTTAGTGCATTATTTTCAACTTTTTAAACAACGAAATTGAAATTTGAAAATAACACCTGTTTACCATTAGAAGTGGCCAAGAAAGAAATGTAAGCATACATCTTAAGTCTTTGGCATTTGACTGAAAAAGCAAAAGAATATTTTGATAAGTATTTTTATTGCATGTCATGTCTGTCACCTTAATTGGTTGTATAAAATATATTTATTTATTTGCTAATTCTTATTAATTTAGATTATTAGTTTTTTAAACTACATTGATCTCTCTTTTCATGTTCTTGTGGAATTATATAGACTAATGAATTTTATTACTTTGAAATGTCGTGTTTGTTACTGTAATAGGTAACGGACAAGACAAACAAAATCTTATCAAAAAAGTGATTATTTTTTTTAAATGGAAAAGACTATATTGGATGGACAAAAGTACTTTATATTTATGTAATATATCACTTTTCATTATTTTGTGCTAAAAATATGTGTACGCATTTCAAAGAAAATATCCGGTGAAAGACAAGACGAATTTCATAAGTCTGATAAAGGAAAAATGTAAAAAAAAAATAAGTCAAAGGAAAAATGCATGAAAAATACTCGAATAATGTTCAGACTCAAGGTATGTTTTACATTATGGAATAAAACTACTTATTTTTTGAAATTATATTTTTGCTTCTTAAATTTCCAAATGACACCCACTTTTAAAATGACCCATAAATCTATATAACAAATTTTGTTGCAAGTCGTTCATCCTTTTTGCTGTTGAACTTTGATTATAGAGGAAGTTTAATCATAAACACTCTGTGTATATCTATCTTTTGCCGTTGTTAAGAATGAATTCACTGTACGTTATGCTTCAAACAGAGGTTTACATGACTAGATTGTACCGTTTTTCCAATGTTCAAAACTACACCTAAAGTATTTAGTTGCTGATCATTAATCGGTAACTACCTAGTTGATATTATTCCATTTTTGCTGCATCGTATTGCGATTTTTTTATTTATGCCAAAATATAAAGAGAAATTATAATACGATATGATTTGTAAAAAATCTAAGTATATAATAACTTAGTCTTTCACAGCAAATAGATTGATTTAAATTCTGTGAACAGTTTGATGCCTAAAGTTTTATGATTCTATACATACACTGCTGGCCATCGTAAATGCAACACCCTGAAGGAAGCATGCAAATAATATGAAATTTACAACATGCATTAGCTGAGGTGAGATATGCAAATGATTAGAATTTCAGCGCAGACGCACATCAAGCGCGCCTGTGGCGCCACCTCAAAGCGCTATTTAAGGCTTGGAGATTTCGACGGTTTCAAGTACAGCAATTGTGTTTTTCTTGCTTTTTTTTCAAAAAAACGATAAATTATGCCTCGTAGGAAACAACGATCATCTTTTGATCAAGTATCCGAGTTTGACAGAGGAAGGATAGTGGCATACCGAGATTGTGGGTTATCTTTCAGGGAAATCGGTCGTCGTATTGGACGAAACCAAACAACTGTGATGCGGATATGTGATCGTTGGGTGCAGGAGGGTACGACGGACAGACGTGATCGACCGCATCGACCTCAGTGCACCACGTCACGTGATGACAGGCAGATTGTACGCATGGCAGTGACGGACCGCTCAGTCACATCACGAACCATATCACAGCAGATTCAGTATGTAACGCATCATCCAGTGTCTGCGCGTACCATTCGACGTCGTTTACAGCAGAATGGTCTGTCCGCAAGACGTCCGTTGCTTTGTCTACCTCTGACGCGGAACCACAGACGTCTCCGCCGCCAATGGTGCGATGAAAGAAGGATGTGGACGACAGAATGGAATGAAATTCTCTTTACTGACGAGTCACGCTTCTGTATGCAACACCACGACGGTCGGATTCGAGTCTGGAGACACCGTGGAGAGAGGATGCTGAACAGCTGCATTATGCACCGTCACACTGGTCCTGCACCGGGTATTATGGTATGGGGCGGTATCGGATATCTCTCTCGCACTCCTCTAGTACGCATTGCCGGTACTTTAACCAGCCAGCGCTACATCTCCGAGGTGTTGGAGCCAGTTGTCCTTTCTTACCTTCAGGGCTTGCCAACAGCCATATTTCAGCAGGATAATGCACGGCCACACGTGGCACGCATTGTCCAAGGGTTCTTCGTCAATCACCAGATTGAATTGCTTCCCTGGCCGGCGCGCTCTCCGGATCTTTCGCCGATAGAAAACATGTGGTCCATGGTTGCTCAACGACTGACCCAGAGTTCATCCCCAGCTGTCACACCAGATCAACTTTGGCAACGTGTGGAAGCTGCTTGGTCTGCTGTACCCCAAGAACACATTCAAAGTCTCTTTGAATCAATGCCGAGGCGTGTGGCAGCTGTGATCTCCAACAACGGCGGCTACTCTGGGTACTGATTTTGGCAGGAACCACGCTTCATAGAATGCTGTAAATTTAATCATTTGTTACTTGGTCAACATGTTATCTACACAATAAATTTTGTTGTGATATCTCTTGTTTTTCTTGGTGTTGCAATTTGGGTGGCCAGCAGTGTAGAACGTGTGCATCCACCGAAAACAGTGAAAGAAGAAGAAAAAAAATGTGGCGCACATGAGAAAATGTAAATACTTTAAAAGCCGACACTACTATGGGCTAAAATGTATAATAGTCAGTTGGAAGGTCAAAATAGATAAATCTTGCTGTGCCAGCCTAACAGAACTACTGTCAACATTAAAAATGTCTTATGTCCAAATGTATAGATAGGTAACAATATCTGAAAGTATTGGCTAATACAAGAACGTCTGAAATATTGAATGGAAAATGCAGACTACTTCTCAAATAGGGTACAAAACACAGAGAGAAATTGCAGAGTGCTGAGATGTGAGATCTTAGAACCAGTAGTTCCTGGCAATGTCAGATTAAAGTTAACATCTGATACCAATACCAAAAATTAGCCAATTTTCTCTTCATCTCAGGACTGTGAATCGAAGTGGCGAGAAGGTTTATGACAATTTTTCAAATCAATATGTCTGATCCAGTAGGTACTTGTTTTTATGAATTAAGGTTAGCATCCCAGCCAGCCACGATACATCGAATTAACGTCGCCTTCGACGTTAAAAATCCTTGGATATGTCCACCTGTTTGCCCGTCGAGCGCTGAACTTCTAGACGGCGTATCACCCGCGAGGGGCGACCGTGAGAGATAACAATCTCGCTTAACTACGGCGCAAGAATGAAAAGGGGTGACCGCCAGGAAGAGAAAATCGCCGACATTGGTCGAACAATCGTCGCTATAACGGCAAAGGGAGACAGATTCTCAGAATCCGTTTATAAAATTCAGCTCATAGTGGTTGATTTTACGTTATACATTGTCGAATTGCTTCAACAGGACAGAGAAAACCGGCTTATATTCGTCTAATAGAAGTCGTTCCTTAAAGACTTCGCAGAATTTGTCGAATTCTGACCATTTATAAACGTAGTAATTATGCCGCAATTCCATACCTTTAGAGAATGGGCACATTCCATTTACATACGTCGTGAAGGAATGGAAATTCAATCTGCTCTGATCTTGTGCACTTTTGCCGTTTAAAAGGAAACACTTTATTTTTCTATAAAATACATTTTACTATTAGTTTGTTAGCTAATGAAAAATAATTTTTAATCCAATATGCAGAAATAACAAGTTTTAAATTAACTTCTGATCGTTTTGATAAAGTTACAAAATATACATTCATAAAAATTTGAACACAGAGAAAATATATAAAAGAAAAAATATAATCTTGATTTTTTGAATTTAACTTATCAGTAACTCGCATTAATAGCTTATGTCTCTAATTTACATTTTAAAGGATTTACTTTTTCCCCCGGTACATTTTATGAATTGTTTTAACTGTATTAGGTATATTCAATAAAAAAGGGGGGGGGGGCGTTGTTAAATTCAAAGTTATGAACAATCTAAATAATTTCATATATTGTTGAAAAATGGTGAAAAAGTAACTTAACTAAATTTACTAATATTTATTTAATTTTTTAACTAATACAGTTTAAAATGCAATTTTACTAATAGTAAATATAATTTACTTATTTTATATAAAAAGTTACTTTTTCACCAGTATATGAAAATATATAGATTCTTTATAACAGTAGATTAAATAATTTTTTATTAAAAATACCCAATACAGTCAAAATGATTAATAAAATGTACCAGGGAAAAATGGAAACCCTTTAATATGTAAAAGCGACATCTGCTGTTTATGCGACTTACTTATGAGTTCAATTCAAAATCAAGATTATATTTTTAACTTTAATATATTTTTTTGTATATGTTCAAACTTTTATCAATACATATTTTATAACTTTATCTAAACGATTATAAGTTAATTTAAAACTTGTTATTACTGAACGTTTAATTCAAAATTGCTTTTCATTAGCTAAAACCAGTAGTAAAATGTTTTATATTTAAAAATATAAAGTGTTTCCTTTTTTTTTAAACGGCATGTGCGCAAGATGAGAACTGCTTGAATTTCCATGCTTTCACGATGTATGTAAATAGTATGTAACTCACACATTCTCTAATTATCTAGAATTGAGGTACAATTAGAACGTTTATAAATTGTCGGGATTCGACGAAATCATCAAGGAACGATCTATTAGACGAATAAGCCTGCTTTTTTTATTACTTTTTCCCTGTAATAAAATGAGAACAAGTTTTCTATCTATAAATTTTAGTTCCCCCCCCCCCGCCGTCCCACGAGAAAAATCTTGTCTACTTCATTACACAAACAGTTTTTTATTTATCTCTCTTAATTCTTTGATTTGTTAAATTTTACTACTCCAAACAGGTTTATATTACATACTAGATGCATACATATTAGTATACAATTTAAAAAGAAAAAAAATTACCTTTGCACAAAAAAGCTTAACCTATTTCATTCTAAGCCATAATGCAATAATGGTTGACTTTTGTTATAGTAAGCTCACATTAAGTAAAATCGTGCTTATTATGAGAAAAAAATATTTTATATGTTTAAGGTAAGCAGTTGATTTTATGGTAATTGTACCTGTATATTTCACTCTATAATAAGGAATAACAAGACTTATAATTAGCGATTAAAAAGAAAATGATTAAAAGAAACAAAGCACATAAGTATTAGTTAAGTAATTATGTAACTCACCTCTAAAATTTTAACAGCCGGAATTAAAATTAATAGTTACCCCGACAAACTTTAACAACACCGGCCAACACAATTTAAAGAGAGCCAGACAAACTTATTAATACATGTCAAGCTAACGATAAATCGTGTTAGCATTAAACTTGAAAATATTCCAAGAGATTCTTGAAAAATATCCACTTTTATAGTTAAAACTATCGAAAATGTACTCTTCTGTGCAGCGCAGCAGCTCAGCCAGTGACCACGCGATGAAAATGAAGCTAGATCTGCCCTTACATAAAAAAACTGCGAAGCGAACCACGACGGAATGCACACACAAAAAGAAGAACAAAAAAGAGCATCTGTGACGTGACTTCAGCGTTCTCCAAAATTCTGAGAAATCGCGTGGGGTGGACAGGTCAAAGGTCGTGTGAAAGGACACGGTAACGTTTGTCTCTCCTGCACTGTTTATTCGACGTTAAACTGACTATTAACTAAGCTGAAAAAATTTCTCGGTGCTCCATCTGTTTCTTTCTTGGCTGGCTGGGGGGTCTCTCAGATCGCCGAAGCTATGAGCGGAAAATCGGCGATGTATTGACGGATTATAGACCTCGTGGGTGTGACAAACATTAACAGTCGAAGATAGCCGCCTCCCTGACCAGCATACAACGGCTCTTTAAAACGTCGACAACACAATGTATGTTTGATCTCTTTTAAACGCTATTTTTTGCTGTAATTTTTCCTCGACCTATTTTCGATATTTCGACATCGGGAATACTTAATATATACGATTGTGCGCTTGCTGGGATTATTCTACAATCATTAAACGATAATGATAAAAGAAGTACAAGGATGTTTTTCTAAAACTACTCTAATAACCTATATATATAAATTTGAATAATTTAGTACAATTTACAATCAGCTTTACAAAATAATAATAATAATTCTACATTGTCAGGGTAACAATTTTAGAAAAGGATAAATTAAACTCTCCAAACCCTTAAAAATAATTAAAATCTAATTTTAGGTAATAATGAAAGGCTCAGTCAATTACATTACTCTCAATCATTCAGATTAATAGTAATATTAGTTGATTTAATCAAGTGATTATATTACGATTAGTTGTATTCTATAAATTACCATTTTGAAGAAAGTACCTTAAATCTACCACAAGAGACTTGACGTGCTATTTTCTGATAGTTGGTTTTATTCACCAAACAGATAAAAGAACCAATGAAAGGCTGTAGGATCTTTTTTCTCAGATTGTTCTTTAACGATACAATTCTATTTCTTTATAAATAGTGTATTCGAACTATAATCTTTATTTCCGTATTTTCATTCTCTGAAATGTTATCTTTATTTTTATCCAATATTTCTTTTTTGTATTTCTCAGGATTTATTTCATTCAAGAAATAATATACATCTTTGTTTCAATTCTGTTTAGTGTGAAATTAGTTTCTTTCATTTTCAGGATTTGTATGAAACAGTTCAAGAATAAAAGTTGATCTTCTTTTGAAATAAATAGATGAATAAAGTATTTATTTATTTCGAAGGAGAATGCAATTCCCTTTGCAATTTGAAATAAGTATTGCAATATGACACAAGTATTTAGAATTATTTTTGAATTATCATTTATTCAAAATTTATTCATTAATTTCAAGTAAATGTGGAATTGTTTACAATCAGTCATATTTCATAAAAGAAAGATTACTTTATCTTGCACAAGGACGACATAAATTTTCGACATTTCATTTTGTATTGTCCCAATTGCTTTTATTCTTTGTGTCGCAAATGACTTTATATGCATAATACCATAAATACCAATACAATTGTACGAAAAATCTTCGCCCCTTTTTTTCAAAACATGTAAAATAAGTAAAGCAATTTTGATTTGAACGAATTTATATCGTGACAGAGCTGTATGCGTGACTAAAAGAGTGAAGTTCAAATTGAAAATAAATGCTTAAAATAATGTGCCTTTATTTATGAATTACATAAAAAATGTACCACATATTTATGTTTTGTTAAACATTTCACTACCTGTTTTCTATATTTGTTCAAAATGTAAAAGTCATATAAATACAGATATTCAAGAAAAAAAATCAACTTTTAAAGAACTTATTTTTCGAATATAAGTTCCCTTTTTACTGAATTATGATGTTGAATTTCATTAGTAATGCAAAAAAGACTTTCAATACCAATATCCACAATGCAAAAGTATTATACTTGTTCATGTAGGGTGGGCCGAAAACACACTTTTACTTTTTTTTTCGCTATACATAGGAAAAAGGTGTATTTCACATTTCTAGGTAAAATAGTTTTTTCTTTTTTCATTTTTAAACTATTAAATAAATTCCGCTGACACATCGCGCTGAAAGTTATAAAAATAGATGAAATCTCGCTATATTTTTGTCATTTTTTTTTAAACTACTCAACTTAGTCCTATTGAAATACCATATGTTCTAAAGTGAAATTCTCGGTATGAAGACCAAGAAAAATAAATTAAACCTGATTTTGAAAATTATTTATTGTTCGTTCAAACAACCTAAAACAAAAACTTTCTCGTAAAATGTACAATATATTATTATTTTTTTAAAACTCTATTTCCCTTAGTAAAGAAATTTTTATATTTAATAATTAAAATTTTCGTTTCCAATTGTTTTACTCAAAAGAATGAAATGAATGCAATTTAAATTTAGATTTTGTGAAAAATCCCTGCGTAATAGACCTTCAACAAAAGGATCGATCTGATGATGCCGTCTACTGCGTCAGCACCACGTTCTCTTTGAGACTGCCACTGGCTGCATGTGGCAATGAAAGGAAAGATTTGGAGGAGGAGGAAATATATCAACCTCTGTATAAACTCCTGCAACTGTGACAGGAAAGATTTAGAAGCACAGTTGCAGAGATGTACCAGTTTGTATTAGATTACCGACGTCCAAGACTCATCCACGTAATTTCTTCACAGAGGACGAGAAAATATATCAACTATACCACCGAATTATATTGACGTAGTCTGTTCTTCAAAGTTGAGTTTTGGAGCGTTGAAGTTCCAAACAGCCATTCCTTTGCTAAGAGATTCAGCTTTCAGTAATCGGCGGAGCACTAATCTTCTTTCGTCGAACACTATTGTAAGAACTAAGGGAGAGGGGGGGGGATTAATCTTTCAGCCGTTCAGAAACGTGGCAAAATGAAAGGTATGAGGGTATTCTCACCATGTGTGAGAAAGAGAAATCAATTTTATGTGTTATGAATTTTTTCTCACATGTCGGGGACGAAGCCATATCATAAGTAAGCCCTCTAGCAGCCCGATAAATACTAGCCTTATAAACAAAAATGTCAGTAGAACGATTAAAATAGAGAGAGCAGAGTAGCCTGCCAAATAATAAAGTCCATAAAAGCGACTGAAGAATACAGGATACTGTCAGGAATATTAACCACGATCATTTGTTATGTCCACGCCCATTTGGCATTAATCCCGCCCATTTGGCAAAAAGTCATGTCCAGTTAAAAGTCTAAAATTTTCAGTGAAGACGGAGAGAGGAAGGTCCATGGGAAGTGATGAGTGCAACAATGAAGTTCCAGGCTTTACCCGTCGCAGCTTCTACTCGGCTATTATAAAGGGACTTCTGCAATTCCTTTTTTATTGCATTACAGTTCAGCTACTAAGACAAAGTAAAATGTGGCTGTTGTAATTTGCAACCGTTTTTAGCAAGGATATCAGCTTTGTTATTTCCAGGGATATTACAGTGACTAGGGACCCATTGAAGAACAATGAATGCCCCATTCGGCAAAAATTGCTTGGGCAAAAAGGATCTTAACATCTTCTTCTTGATAGTGGGAAGTCATACGTAATGTGGGAAGAACAACTTGAATAAAACTACGTAGATTCGAATTAGTTATTACATAGTTACTAAAGTTCAAAATAATTTTAAATTTGTCATCACATTTTTTTCTCCCATCTCCCTTTTAATTCTTAGAATGATTGTGGATAAAAGAAGATATATCAGAGAAGTACGGATCCGTTGAGGACTGAAGGTAATTAAAATGATTAAAAATTGTTCATGATGAGTTTTGAATTAAGAGATAATGAAACTACATTTTGTAAGATTTAAACAGACCTGTAATTTTTCAGATTCATTTCTTTGGTTACGCTTCGCAGTATCATGATTTATTGTTAGACTTTTCATAAAAGATCCATACTTGCATTATTCTCTATATACCGTTATCACGTCATATCTTGAAATACTTTTCATTCCTCCTTCATATTTTCCCAAGTATAATAGGTTTGAAAATAACATTTTGTTACTTATTCTCTTGTTATCGAAGAATTCTCTCAAATCCTTTAAAGGTTCGTAATAATTATTTAAAGAAACACACTGTCACGAATATTTTCTTACTGAATAATAAAAAATAACTTATTTTTATTTTCTAGAATATAAATTGGGATTTTGTATGTTAACAAGATAGAATAGTTTTTTTTAAACTCTGTAACAGAAGAAAAATATTTTGCATTTTAAAGGAACACGCACACACAAAAAAAAAAAGAGCAGGAAACGCTTGGTCATTCGAGAATACTGGGTCATTAAAAAGTAATCAGGATTATTTTCAGATTTGCTACTTTTTAAGTACTTTTACTCTTGATTTGAAATTAACTAAAGGAAGTAAAGAGAAAATCAAAGTAAGGACTCATACTAAACAAGATAAAGTTAAGTACAATTTCATTTTTATTGCTTCACGTCATCTACAAATAAACCACGAAAAAAGAATCGAACTTTTACTTAATATTTTTTGGAAATTTTGAAGCCATGAAAATTTTAATATATTTTTTTCATTTATATTATCATTATAAATATATTTGTAGCTGTATGTATTTGCATAATCGCCGTATAGGTTTAATATAAGGTTTTTGGTACAATGAAGGATTTTGAAGAATTTTTTCACATTCAAAAACACTTATTTCTATAAAAAGCATTATAACTTTCCATTTATATCATCATAAGAAACTCAATTCGATGCTATTTTTGTATTGAATTGCAGTAGAAATATATTTAACTAGCACGGTGTTTCATGGGTATAGTAGGTGTCAAGTCCTAATTTGACATTAAAAAAAAAGATTGCAAGCTGATATTAATTACTGATGCATTGATCTGTTTTGCTTTTCTTAATTGCAGGTATTTTCAATTTCTATGCATTGTTTTTAATATTTATTTTTGCGTAGGAATTTTAAGCTAACGTCATTAAATATATTAAATTGCATTATATCAATCACAGTGTAAATATACAGATATTTTTTATTGAATCGCGGTAAATCGTTTTTGCTTCATGCTTTGGAATGTGCCACAAAGTTTAGAAATCTCTGAAAATCACAGGAACGGCCTTTTTTTCCCACCGACTGAAGAAACTCTAGTACCGGGTCCTAATCAGCATAGCAGCCCTTCAAACGTTCTCAAAATGAGTGATTCCCCAATTGCATTATTTAATTTATTTCTGCGCTTATTGCAGGCCATAATTTTTCAATTATAATTCTGAAATATTTCCTTTTATTGATCGTGGCACTTTTTTATTTTCAATTTTTCATAAAATAAATTATGCATACCATATAATTGCAAAACTTATTTTATTTCATTGTGTACAGTCATAATTATTTTTACATATTTTATTTTGCCGATAAAAAACAATGTACTATTATTTTACAATGAAGGACTATTTTGCCCTGTGATGAGTGTAAAATGATCATTTGACTCTTTTTACTTTCCGAACATGCACCATGTAAGGAAAGTATTGTAATCATGAAAAAATTCGAATTCGAGATTTTGGTGTATTTACACGTTTTGGGGTCTTCTGAATAGTCGATGCTAATTTTACGAGATGTATGTATGTATGTGTGTGTGTGTGTTTGTGCGTGCGTGTGTGCGTGCGTGCGTGTGTGTGTGTGTGTGTGTGTGTGTATGTGTGTGTGTCTGATTAAGCTCAAATTGGACATATATGTTATAAATCACCATCGTATCCCCGGTATTGATTTTGATGTGTATCGGACTTGTAGTTTTTCTACAGGGCTACGACAAAGATTTCTTTTGCATTATGGCCTATGGGGAGAAATTCTTGAAAGTGCACTAGCGTTTAAACGGTACATTCGATTGAGCTCAAATTGGGTATATATGTTATAAACCACCGTTGCAAGACCGGTATTGATTTTGGTGTGTATAGGACTTATAGTTTTTCTACAGGGCTACGACAAAGGTATCTTTTACATTATGGACTATGGGTGGAAATTCTTGAAATTGTGCTAGCGTTTAAACCGCAGATTTTATTAAGCTCGAATTGGATATATATATTATAAATCACCATCGTATCACCGGTATTGATTTTGATGTGTTTCGGACTTGCAGTTTTTCTACAGGGCTACGATAAAGATTTCTTTTAGATTATGGCCTATGGGGGGAAATTCTCGAAAGGGCGCTAACGTTTAAACGGTACATTCGATTGAGTTCAAATTGAAAAAAAATAAGAATTTTTGCTGAATTATTCATAGATTAAAACTTATTTAAGTGCTTGGTAATGATCTTAATCGTTAGTGTTCGGAAAGTCGAGTGGAGCCACTCCAGATTTTTTCAAAATTCTATTTTTTCGTTATTCAACGTGGGTTTAAAATATTATTAAAGCATGTTTATGATGCAAAATATAATGTAAAATATTGTGACAAAAGGCCAAAGTTATAGTTAACAATTATGTTACTTTATGCAAGTTTTCTTCTTAAGGGAATCATTTTGGGCCACCTTCCCCTATATGCAACGCACTTGCGCTATAGCTTGCGCAGAAATATTGCTTCTAAGTAACTACCCATCTAAAAGAAAAAAAAAAAAACTCACAAAAACCTTGGAATTATCGCACAATTATCTGCAAAACCTTCGAATGTATTTGCGAACGGTGTGCGCGTGCCTGTCTGTATTATGTCTGTGTGCTTCCCACAAGAAATTGACTGTTTCATCACTGATAAAGAAGCTATTACGGCAAAACTGCATCCAGCAAAGGCAGTTGGTGGAAAGTCGTGCACAGGTATATATTTCATTTGATTTGGACAATATGGTAGATAAATACTTGCTATAGCATGCAATTAATCTTGGGAGCATAAATTATCCCTGTCATTTTATGCGAATATTTATGAAAACTATGCATAAATTTCAACTTTTGAAAACATATTCCATCCCACACTTGTTTTAATTTGCCTACACAAAGAGGATAATTACCACCAAATTTATACTTATTAAAAATGTTTCAAGATGTTATTTTGGAACTTTTAAAGTTATACAACGAAATTAATTTGTACACATTATTTTTATTAAGAATGCCCCACCCCTCCCGAATCTCGCCTACATACTGTATATGTAGATGGTACTGTATGTACTGTACTCCTACATAAATATAGCAGAAATAACTTTACACTAATCAGTTTTACTTCGACTAATACGAGAAGATGCTGACGTAACAAGTTTCCGTATGTATAATGATACATATTTCTGCCTGTCAGACATTTCTTTTTTTGGATAAGTCATCTGATTCATCTATTTCATTTATTTTATTGCCACTTATTTCACAGGGCTTTTATAAAAGTTTACCTATGTCTTCTTTTAGACATGTTTCTTGATTCGCCATGTTACTTTATTTGCTCGATAATATTACGAAAACGCCCAGTATATAGATAGATAACTATTTCTATATATTAGTAAACTATCAAAATGCACTGACTATTCCACAAAAGATTATGTATTCAAAACAGAAAAATTAGGTGTTTCTTCAATGGATTTCTATGTATCTTTAATAATATCGGTCGATTTGACTAAGAGAGGTAAAATATCATTAACCTTTATGGTGGATTAAGGAAAAAAAGTGTTATTCTAAAATGCATCATATCATAAACAACAACGTATTTCTGCAAATTTTGGGGGTTGATCTTCCATTCCAGGGTTTAATTTAGTTTGGAAATCATATAATATATCCTCCAAATAATTAAATATGCATTTTGTCGCATGCAAATCGGTTAACTGGAAGGCGTCGAGCCTACCCATACAGGGAAGAAAAGTGAAAGTGTGTTCAAATCTTGTCGAGGAGCAAATTAAAATTGCGGTGTGCGTGATACAGTGCATGTGGACATTCGTCGTTATTCTGGTGGAGCAACACTGCTAAGCATGAAACTCAAAGCTTCTGCTGAATTCACTGCTGAATGATTTCAGCAATCAACTCGGAAATTGATGCACTTGGTCAGAGGATATTTACAAGAAGGCTATTATGTTCGTTTTCAGTCCGTTTCAAAATGTCGAACATATATTCGAACATTTGGTACTATCCTGTAATTGTTTTACCAAACTCCTTGCTCATTGCTGAATATTCAGTTTCTGAGGAAGGGAAAATATATTTTGTGCTTCGATATGTTCATAAAGGTTTCTTTAACATGTTATAGTTTAGTGTTTTCTGTAGAAACATCTGAATGTTATTTTATCCTAGTTTTTGTAGTTTATGTTACATTGGGAATTTGTTTTAATTTTATATAAAGAAAAAAATTGAACTTTGTACAAATTATTAAATGCATTATATTTTATTAAATTTGTCCTTATTTAGTAAAAAAAAGTTATTGAAATATAATTTGAAAGGCATCATTCCAGCATTATTTAAAGCGGAAAAGCATTCTGTAAATCAACTATAATTTTAAACTGTTGAAATCATTTGAAATTTGGAAAAATAAGAATAGCAATACGATAACGATGCAGTCACAATATTTTTATAACGTTTTACATGAAAGATTTTATGCATTTTACATGCGGCGAACATCATCTCTCTTTCACAAATATCTGATGCCGTTTAAGGAAATAGGTTTATTCTATTCTTTTGTATTTTTATTTTCTACTATTCACCTTCTTTCTGTAATAGAAGAGAATGCTTTAGATTCTCTCTTATCGTTTGACATCCACACTGGATTCTGAATACTCTTTTTCCATTCAGTTTTGCTTAGTTTTTGTATGCTTTTTCTTCCTTTTCAGCACCTTCAGGTTTCCTTGGGATGATTACTTTTGTGAATTGCTTTAAGTTTCCTAGAGATATTGTGCGCATTCGTAAGGCATTTGACATTCATCGTTATAATTCAAATAGCCAATACATTTAGAAAATATATATATTTTGTTTTTATTTAGTACGTGTTCTAAGTTATAAAAAAAAGCACAGAATGCACAGTATTGGTTTCAGTAAGGTTACTAAAATATTATGCACTCAAAATGCATTAATTCATTTTTAATTAAGTTCTTGTTTTAAAAAATTATTCACTTCAACAACAAAGCATTTATTTTAAATACAAAAGAACTGTATATATATGTGAAGACTGTACTAAGCGCTCAGTTTTAGAAATGTATAAATGCAGCAGTGTCTAATGACTTACTTGAAAATGCTTTCCTTCAACATAAAAAAAAAAAGTATTTTCCCCAATTCAGTCGTATTTAAGACATGCATGAATGTCAGTTATGTAATTTTTAAATGATAAATAACAAAAAAAAAGAATAACATTTTTTGCTATAAGATGGAGGAAATGTATATTAATTATCAATTATTAGAATTTATGCAATTTGAGAAGTTTACTTCAACTAATGTGTGATGTCGTTATTGTCTTAAAATGGTTGAAAATTGTGATTTAAGGATATTTAAACATGTGTTCTAATTGTAGTATACTGGTTCTTAAAAAGGACACATTTAACACACCTACATTTTACAAGTTTGTTTGCTAATGACTCCCTAAAAATTATGATAACTTCCTTATTTAAGATAATCCTTCATTTAAGACAGTTAATGTTTTATTGAGATGCAGATTCGCTATTTATGAATTTCATTATGATCTAACATGATCAACTCATAATTTTTTGGGAAGTATTGTATTCATATAATTATTTGCCTTTGAAAGTTACTGCTGTCACCTCACACTCTCTCTTTTTTTTCGGACAGTCAACAACAACAACAACAAAATATCCATGTAGGAGGAATTGACTTTGTTTGAAGACTTTGGAGATTGAAGTCAGGGCTGGCTAGGCTGGACCCTGTGGGTTTTTTCAAGAAAATCCCATTCGAAAAAATCCACTATTTTTCCCACTTTTGGGTTTTTTCAAATTGAGAAGACTGCCCTTGATATGTGTGTCTGTATTGTATGGGGGGGTGTTAGGGCCAATTATCTGCTCAACGGATCTAAGCCTAGGGGGGATTGCCTTCCGTAGACGACTTTTTAAAGGATCCTGACCCGTATTTACGCGAAGTTTCGAAGAAAACCGCAGAAAACTCCGAGCGGTGAGGTCGGCGGACGCGACGACTGGTTTCGAACCAAGCACCTTCCGTCTCCCAGTTCTAAGCGCTAGCGCTATGTCACTGGTGGGGCTTTGTGTGTTTATAATGATAAAACATGCATAATAATTACTTATACATTTTAACTTTAGTTTTCTTATTACAAAATATATACTTTATATATAAAATATTTGTTACAAATGTAAACTTCACAACAAGAAGTTTTTAAATATTTTAGTGCCACTCTTCAGTTTCACTTTCTTTCATGCTTTTCTTCAGAAAACACTGAATTTTTACAAGTTTTCCCGCTTTTTCTGCTCCTTACTTATTTCTTAGTTTTGCCCATATGTTTTCAAATGTGCAAAAGACATGCTCGATTGATGCAGAACTTGGTGAACAACTCAGAAATTGGACAAAAAATAAGAACAAAATCAATCTGGCCTTTTTTTTGGAGTGTTTTTTTCCATCAAAACGTTTGTAAAGTTCATTAAAGTTTGCTTTAAACATATTTTCTGGAAAGAACTGTTTATCCTTTATCTTAAAAGCCAAAGCAAGCACATATTCTGGTTTCATAGTCGGCAACCACATTTCACCCTCATTTTCCTGCTCTTCTGACAGTTTATTGCCAAAACATGAAGGATAGATTAAATTTGCAATATAAAAAAAATTAAAAAGGTTTAATTTCTCCATCCATCATTTGTTTGATTGAATGCTTATAAGGCAGACGTTCCAAATTCTTCTGTCAGGTCAAGCCAAACTACAACAGCTGTTGAAAAGTTTTCAGAATCTGATTGCAATTTATCCAGTGCTACTGAAACTCTATTTGACTGTTTCTTTAAGGTTAGACTTTCACGGTATAAACCAACATTACTTATAATTTTATTGATATTAGAGTTAAAATTTTCATCTTCATTTCCAATTTCCTCATATTTGTGAAAATTTGTAATGAATATGTTCACACTTGCCAATTCCATCGTGTATCATTTGGAATTTGTGGCATAAGTTCACCCTTTTCTTTTAATAATCCATGAGCGAGGTGATTGTCGAGGGAATATTTATTAACTTCCACAATACAATTTTGTTTTAGGATTTACACCTTTCTCTAAAAGATTTAGGTAATGTGCAGAGCAACCATTCGTTAAAATTGTAGGATATTTTATGTTTCCCATGTCTTTCATGTCGTCACGACTCTCTTCAATGCCCGTCGGCATATTGTTTAGGAATGGTCAAGGCTTCTTAGCAGTACAGCAGACACAGCTACGCCGGATACGCATGCCAGTTGAACAAGTGTGAGATTTCGCTGGTCAGCCCACAACAACTACAGATGAACTTTGGTTTTGCATACAAGCAGCATGCTTTCTGTATACAAACATATACTTCGGCATTCAACATTACTTATACCATGGCTAAACTAGATCAGCAAGCAGCCCGTTTTGATGTGTGGAACATGGCAGCAGGAACGTGGATCAAGTTCAGCCTGTACAATAGGGTGACGTGCTGCAATTCTGCCATCTTACATGTGTTCTAACTATACACTAATATATACTATATTAGTGTATAGTTAGATATATAGATATATACTAATACCATAAGAAAACTACTTTTTTCCCTATGATTATCAGAGAAATAAATAAATCAGAGAATAAATTAGTTTTATCAATGGTTTCTCTGAAAATAATCAAATTAAAATAGTAAAACTCCAGTAATAATAATATGAATGTAAATAGTAAGAACCCAAAATAAAAATAGTAAGAACCAGTATCCTACTATTAGAACACATGTTACACATACTAGTACCATAAGAAAACGGTTCTTTTTTTTCTATGATTATCAGAGAAATAAATAAATCAGAGAATAAATTAGTTTTATCAAAGGTTTCTCTGAAAATAATCATATAAAAATAGTAAAACTCTGAAGAAAAGCTGAAAAAATCCAAATTAACTGTTATTTTTTTCGGGTTTTACTGAAAAAACCCAATAAAACCCAAGTGGTTGGGTTTTTCCTAAAAAACTCGGTTTTTGCCAAAACCGATTAAAGTTTAATCTGAAATTTGGAAGATACTATGAAGCACACATTTTAAATGGATACATGTTATAATAAGAATGGTGTCAGTGCCGGTTGGGCGATGATGTTTGCTGTCGCATCTACGAACAATTCCTATAAAAAATTCACGTCGTCATTGATTTATTATGAACCGTTCACATTGTAGCCCTGCTTTGAATTAAATAAGGATTCTTCGACTTATTACTGGCTTTTACTCCTTTATTAGATACTACACACTTCATAACAATTTTTAGAGTTTTGTCTCACTAAATAGTTTTTGAGGCATGAAATTTTATGGTGGTTTATTCTTCTCTCGATGCTATCACCTCTCTGAATTCATTGGACAAATTTGACAAAACAAAGTATAGATGATGTCTTAGTTACCATTGAATGTAGTTTTATTTCTGGAAGGAAACACAAGTGAAGGCTTTTTATATCTGAAATCTATAGTTTAAATAACAATCTTCTTATGTTTTCACAATTATGTTTCAATTTTTAAGTACACTGAACTAATTTCTTTAGTTTATACATGATAATGTTGATATTAAAGAGGAATAATCCCTCTGAAAGAGCTATACTGTTTTTGTATTTACTTATTCGCATAGTGTATAATATATTTTAAACCCTCATAATCTGTAATAATTACAATAGTAATTTAAAAAAATTGAACGTGCATTAAGAGTATTTTTTATGTATGGTATTATTAAAGTATACTTTTAAAAATATGAATGATTTGCACACTTTTGTATAAACTCATAAACATTTTTCTGTAAAATATATCCTGAACAAACATCATAGGATACAATTTAAGAAAAATCTAACTGAGCCAGTTTCATGACTCTTCAGCCCACAAAATATACATTATAGCACTTGTTTGACAAAGATAAAAATACAAGAATTAAAAAAAATCTGAATGAAAATTAGCAATAAAGCTTATGTTACTTAAACGCACAAATTTTAAAAATTGGAACATCTTTCAGCGAGCTAGAAAATATCTAACAATTCTTTTCAAGAACACTTACACTAATGCAAAATAAATAAATGAAAAATTCTTATTAAAATTTTAGGGAAATGCCATTGGTAATTATTCTTTCAATATTTATCAAGAGATAAGGAGGGTTTTTAAAACATTTGTTAAAGTAATTGGTAAACAACAATATTTACGATAAGAATGCTGGCATATTTAAATATTTACGATAACATATTCTCCCAAATATGTACTAACGAAAATTAAAGAAAGAAGAACCTGAAATACAAATATGCTTAAGGTACGTAAATGAAAAATTACAAAAAGTGTGGATCTCTGCATTTGTTTTACGCTCAGAGACGTTCGAATGCATTACAGTAATGAAAACCGGAGTGTTAAGATAAGCTGCTTTTATGTAAAGTGTTTTAAATATGCAAAACTTCTACGATAAAATGAAAGAAACATGCCCAATGAAAGTAAATATCACTATTTGTAATAGCCCTGATTGTTGGTAAAAGCTATGACATAAGCACTTATGAAAACAAGTTCAGTTGATTCTTGTTTAATTTTAATAGTATGATCGGGATGGAGGAAATGAGCATTAAGGTGACAGAAAAAAACATGATAGTCTTAAAATCAGGCATGAAAGTTTTCCGTCAAAAGACGGAATTTTTTTATGTAAGTTTTACTCTATTCATTTATATTAGTAAAATAACGAATATATAAGATATTAATATCCGGTTATGTAGTAATTGTATGTTAATGTGATAGTTTTGCATCGTATGCAAAGTTCAGGCTGTTTTGACAATTTGCACTTTCATGCCTGTTAGAATCTAAGAGTTCTTTTATGTTCCTTTTTATCAAGACCCTACAAAACCCTACAAAAATCAATGAAAATATTTTTATTTTAAGCGTACTGCCTGAAAATACCTTTTCATAACGTTCATCACACATTCTGACGAAATTTTTTGGATATTTTTTTTTTCAATTTTCAACAGAGTGGGCATACGGTATGCGGTTGAGAATTAGTGGACTCCAAAACAGGTTACAGTGACAAATATTTTTACTTGCGCAAACTTGTGCAAGCAATGGAATATTTTTATTCTCTTTAATTAATATTAAAGAAAATAAAAATATTCCATTTACCAATTCCAGAGTTCCATGTCTCTCAACAGAAAACTCGACAAGCTGCACAGGAAAGCTTTTCTGTACAAATATTAGTAGCAGGAAAGCTTCTTTTTCCGGCTGCAAAGGCTGATAGTGAAGGAAATACACAGATGAAGACTTTCCAGTGCCGTTTAATAACATAAAAAATCCAGAACGAATAATCGGATTGGATGTGCTGCTAATAACTAAACTTATTTTACATACGATGCTGCATTGGTTGTTCAATTGGACAGGAAACATCTTCCGATGTATCAGATGTGTAAATTTAAGAAGAAGTTGCTGTATTTATTTCCGTATATGACGAGTGAAAGCTTTTCGGAATCTGAAGAGTTGAACGGAGAACTGGGCAGCAAGTAGCAAAAGCGCTTGTTATAGCAGTCAATGAAAATTTCGTTGTTAACCAGATCGTGGTTGTATCATTTGACTCAATAACCGTGAATATTGGCGACTTAACTAGATTCTGTGTTTCATTTAAATTAAAATTAGGAAGGAAGTTGCCCCGGAATTCGTTTGTGTGAATTTTGTTATGGAAATACTGTGTGTAGAGGTCTGCGCCGCCGCGCCACGCCGCCGGGCATTTGTATCACGCGCCGAGGTCTAGGCCGGCGCGCCGACAGAGAACGCCGATTGCCTGCCGCAGTGTACAATCGGCTTCAAAACTTAAAAAAAAAATTGTGCCTAAAGTTTCAACTGCTTTTTTTTGTGGATACTTCTTACCCTTTTATTGGCTAGTGTTCCCAATTGAGAACATGAAATTAAAAAATTTTTGAAAAATTAAATATTATGAATATTGACTAGAAAAAAATATAGGATAAAATTAAAAATGATTTGCTTGTTGAAACGCATGTTGCATTTCTATTCTTGTGGGAAACTAGAAAAAAAATCATAAAAATTGACCCCCTCAATCTTAATTCATATCTTTATTAAAATTTAAAAATAAATCTTTCATTAATTCTTAATATTTCACTTATTAGTTAAGCCATTGGTCCACAACCCCCGGGCCACGGACCGGTCCCGGTCCTCAGATCAATAGTTCCGGGCCGCCAAGGAACATTAAATTCTTTGGATTTTATTTACTTTGGAGTATTTCTCTCGGGTTTTTGCGACTTTGTCGTGTTTGTGTTTATTTATACCTTTGCAACAGAAGAAATATTGTAATTCTTTTAACATTTTTCTTTTTTTTTTTTGCTGTTTATTAAAGATTTCAAGAACATGAATTAAAATTGCAGTCATAAAATAGAGAATAAATGTTCTTAACCTTACTTAACCTTAAAACTATTCTAGACAACTCTGCCAGTTGAAATGCTGCATCACTTTATATTCTTTCTCTTTTTTTGTGTGTGTAACTGTATTTTATTTTGGAGGCATGTTTAAATACAATTAAATTAAAGTTATTAAATCAAACCAGTCTAAATTAGAAACATTGAACGCCCTCGCCCTCCCACCCTCAGCAGGCCTCTGTAAAATTATCAAACGTTGACCTGTTCGTGGCGGTAAAAAGGTTGGAGTGCACAGATTTAAGCTACCCATATCACAGCTGCCAACTGTTCCGATTTTATCAAATCATTTTCCTCCGCCATTTATGAACAATGTTATTTTAAATTAAAAACATGAACTTGATTTAAGGTGTAGCTGCTACCGAGAAAATCGAGGTGGTCAAATGCCGAAAGGCAGATGTGAAGTAATGCTTGAAGTATGCACGCTTCGCTTCTAATTTGCTTTCCGTAGTGCCTGGGCGCCTGAAGTATGCATGATTAAAGTAATACATTTTAAAACAAGTCAATCACTGTAAAAGTTTTGGAATCTTGTATAAAATCAGCTATTTTCTCAATTGAATGAAAACATTTTAAGTCCATAAAAATATAGAAACTAAGCCAGATTGAAAATTTTGTATTTAACTTTAATAATGATTGTAGTAAACTGGTGAGTTATTGGTTCGTAAATATTTAAAAAATGCGATAAAAGTATAAAATTTGCTGTTGAAGTTTTATTTGATTATGGAATAGTATATAAACAGCTTAAATGACAATTAAATTTATTAGGGTATAGCATAAAGTTTGTGTTATTTTAGCAGATGTTTACAAATTATTAATTTAATTTTGCTTCATGTATTTACATGAATTGTATGTATATAAATTATATCCAAGGCAGAAATAAAAGACTGAAGGCAAATGCTCCCCTACTTTGTAACAGCCACTTTCCCAGTCTGTAGCGGAAACTCAATACACACTTTTCAAGTACGGCTCATTACAGTTGGCGGCATTTGCAGAAAATAGAAATAAAACATTTAAGTGAACACAGTTTATTTTTTCGATGGACGATAAGACGAAAGTATTTTTGGAGAAAATGCTTTTCTCCTGAAATTTTTGGAACTCCAAATATTTAAAATACTGTAAATATGTACGGTTTTTGAAGGAGTACTTGTGCAGACAGTAGAAAATATATCCCAGTACACAGGAACTTTATTAAAACAATGCGAATTTCATTTAATTTTTAGAGATAACCGAATGTATGTACATGAAATCCTTAGAATTATAATATATATATATATATTGTTTGCTAATCTGTTATGTATCAAGATCCCTGAAAAAATACTCTGTTCCTGCAATTCTATTGTCATTGTTTAAGCTATTATATAAATATATATTTTAGTATATTGCTGTCCCATAATAATATATTACGATTCCAATTCTATTAAATAGAGATATTAAACTCCTTTGGGTAAAAATATTGAAAACACTGTTTAAAAAGAAACAATTATTTAATTAAATCACACAAAATTGTGTTTTTACCCTATAAAGTACATTATTTGAGAATATACCTTCCT
>JAWZYV010012827.1:0-143323 GCA_038373885.1 Cheiracanthium punctorium | reverse complement strand
CTTTCTAAGGGGTCCTCACTCGTATTTAAGCTACGTTTCGGAGAAAACCACGGAAACCTCCGAACGCTTCGGCCAGCAGACGCGACCTGGTTTTGAACCAGGCACCTTCCGTGTAACATTTCGGGTGACATAAGCAATCGGCCATGGTGGCGCACACTCACAGATGCTTATAAGTAGAAGAAACGGAGAGAAACGTTCAGGATGGCCTTTGAAAGAAAGGGGTAAGTTCTTGGAATCGAAAATGTTCGATTTGTCGTCCCGACTAACTCCGGCGATCTATTTTTGGACGGTCGCAAAATTTGCCAGTCACAAAAATACTTAAGCATTAATTTATTTTCCCATTTAATTTCTCGAAAAGTAAATATGATTTTCTGAAACTACTCAGCGATTATAAAGCACCTTACCGGAAAAGAGCCCCCCCCCCCCAAATCTTCAAATGAAATCGCGATCTATGGGGGCGAATATACGTTAAAAATCTGGAAAATATACGGTTCAAGCGCCCTCTCTATCGTCAAGTGAAGCTGGATTCATACTGTCCGTTCCGTATCGCTAAGACCCTTGCGATGACGTCACTCAGCGAAACAAAGCAGAGAGGATAGTTCGGACGTCACACTTCGCTGGCATATGGCGCGATTTCATAGGTGTCATCTGTTACTTCACAATCACGGAGATATACTATAGGAGTGGACACTCTCCATAGCTGTAATGTTAAACTTTTGGTACCCCGAATAAAAATCAATTATGTAAACATTGGAAATCTAGTGACGTGCAGCGATCCTAGCGGCAAAAGAATAAAGCATTTCCCGTGCTGATTGATAACTAATTTTACTTGTTTTTAATTTTCCGACCTATCATGTGAACGAGATTATTAACGCGAGCACTAAATTTAAAATATTTCTTACGCTTTTGCTTACATGGTTACCTTAGTAACAAATGAATAAAAAAAAGATAAAAAAAAGATAAAAAAAAGTTCTATCTTAAGATTATTAAAATATTGAGTTTATATTTGTGAACGAGTGTGTATATCGTGGCTCACAGAAAAGAAGTTTTCGTTTGCCGCGGTATATATTTACATTAGAAAATGGTGCGAGTTCTTAATGTAATATGAATTTAACATTTTAACATGAGTTTTTTAGCGGCAATTTAATGAGTTTTTTAGCGGCATGAGTTTTTTAGCGGCAATTCGAACCCGAGATTCGAATGGCTCGAACCCGAGATTCGATATGCCCATGGGTCAACGGGATTCGAACCTCACCGCTCGCAGGCGGCTGGCAGTGATGGGTGCGCAAACCCACACAGTCATGAGATCCCCCGATCTCCATTTACTTCGCCTCGATGGAAATATAAACAACCTGGATGCGCAGAAGCAGGAGATGCGCAGTTACTCAGTGTGCGTAGCGCCATCTGTTTGCAACAACAGCGTTATCCAACTTTCTAAAAGAAGTGTTCCCTCCTTTACATTTACCTTCGTGATAGGAACATATATCTATAATAATAAAAATGAATGTTTGTAAATCTTTCTGTCTGTATGTGTGCGGTCTCCAGACAAACCTACTGCACGCAGAACTCTGAAAATTTGAATATATAAGCCCATGAGTCCGATAATGTGCCCCTGAAAATCAGAATTTTAAAATTTTAATTACTTTTTTAATTATTAATTAAAAACCGTTTTCAGGATGCCATGCTCGGCGAGTTTCGCCAGCATGATACTGGGAAACAAAATCGCATGCATTGGAAAACATGAAATGGCACGGAAATTTAGTCAGTTTTGCGCCAATCTATATCAATAAAAATGAATGTCTGAAAATCTGCATGCGTGCGATGTCCAGAAAAAACTACTGGACGCAGAACTCTGAAAATTCGAACATATGAGCCCATTCCTTCGGTAATGTACACCTGAGGCTCAGAATTTTGAAATTTTAATTACTTTTTAAATTATTAATTAAAAACCGATTTTAGATCGTCATGTTTGGCGAACTTTGGCCTCATGAAAAGATTTATGCTTGAAGTGAGTGGTCACCGCAAAAGTAAAAAACCATTTTTTACGTTGCCATGCTTGGCGAGTTTCGCCCGAATGCTACTATAAAACAAATCGTTTGCATTTGAGAAGCATGAAATGGCACGAAAATTTCACCAGGTTTACGCCAAATCTATCTATCTCTATAATAATAAAAATGAATGTTTGTAAATCTGTCTGTGTGCGGTCTCCAGACAAATCTACTGCACACAGAACTCTGAAAATTTGAATATATAAACCCATGAATGCCGATAATGTGCACCTGAGAATCAGAATTTTAAAATTTTAATTACTTTTTTTAATTATTAATTAAAAACCGTTCTAAAACGGAAATTTTCTTACCCTGTGTTACGAATTTTGGGAGCAACCCGCTGTTCTGGGGTTTAAAATAGTTTAAAATTCGTATTCTATGCGTTACATAGTTAAATTTTGCTTTTTGTTGCATTGATAGGTAATGTTCTGGAAATCTCGGGTTCTATGGGTCGTAGGTCTTCGAAAACCTAATTTTGGGGACTTATTTTTAGCGCCAAATTTGGCGATATTTCTTTATTTGGCGCGTTTTTCCTAATGGGGCCCTTTCATGAAATTTTTTATGGTATTTAATACGTTTAATGACCTAACATTTCCGAATTTCAGTGGCGGCCCGTGGTCAAAACTGATAGTGCAGCCGGAAGCATATGAGCCCCCCCCCCCCCTTTCCTCCGGACAGGATTGGAAAATCTTTGTTACTGAATTCGAAAGCTGGCGGATTAAGTCCTCGCCGAGGGGAAAAAAAAAAGAAATTACTTAAAATATGTAAGAGATCCTATTTTACTTCCATAAAATGGGCATAAATTTCAACCAGCCGCTCTTATCCTCAAAATTGCATTAATCCGTGTCTGATTCGAAGTTTCCTTAGAATTTTCTTTTGTAACGATAACTTGAGAAGAAAAGGGAAAAAAAAAGAAAGAAAAGAAAACTTACTTATTTTTTATAAGTAAAATCAATCCTCCTTTCTTTTAAACATGCGAATCGGTCAGTGATGTCCCCATAAAAAGGCGTTGTTTTAATTCAGATATCAATAATTTTAAAAGCTCTTTAAAATTTCCCATGTTTACGAATATTCTCGCTCGCCATGTCCTCTAAATGCCAGTTCTTGCTTACTTATGAACAATACTGCTTTGATGGGTAATGGTCTATTCAATCTTACCTTCTTGATAAATTCAGCAATATAAAGTCGAGAGTTTTCCGAACATATATTCTCCTTACCCCCTCCCTCACTTCTCGTGCGAGCCAATCAGTTAGTCGAGTTCTCAAGTTCAGCCGCCGTTAGAAAATCGTTCATCGGCTGTATCAGCTGCATACTCCCTTTGCCGGAGAGGCTGCTTACGTAGTCGTTGTCATGGCAACGGTGCTGCCAATTTTCTTTTCAGCGCTCTGGGCTGTACCAAAGATTTTCCCAATTGAATTGCGGGAAGATTAAAGTGCTTTTTTTTTTTCTGAATGAGCGATCCGGCCACAATACGTTTTTTTTTTGTTTGGTTTTTTCAAAGATTTTCAAGATATTTTTTTAATTTACCGTAGGAATTCCATAATTCTAACCTCAATTTAGGAAAATTAATAGAATAAATTATTTTAAAGTATGTGCTGATAATTTCAAGTGCAGCCCGGCTGTACTTGCTGTATCCCACGAGCCGCCACTGCCTAATTTTCAGAAATTTAAATCGAAAATTGCGGATTTTACATGATAATTTGCTTAATTGAATGAAATATTTAATAACTCCAGCAATTTTAATGTAAATTACACGATATTTCTGGGGGAAATATGTGACGGCCACGGCAGTGAGTTGTCTTTAGTGGTGCGTTTGTAAGTACGTACCTGAAACTCTGGAACCATTATCTGCACATTCTGTTATACAATTGCGGCCTAGAGTACTAATCTGGAGTTGCAGTTGACATGTCAGATTTTGTAAATCGCATAATTTAAGGGGTTCACGGGCAACGCCGTGCGGGACTGCTAGTACAGAAAGAAAGCACAGATTTAGGTGAAGCATTTAATGCTTCTATTCGTGTGCTTTTTGATGCCAAAAAACTCACAACATTTATGCCATTACCATGGCTGCCGTCAATGTAAAAAAGAACATTCGTTGTACCATTTTAGAAAAATAAATAAGTTCGAGGGAAAGCATTTAGATACGAGTACTTTTTAAAATGCAGATTGTTCTAAAATAAAAGAAAATACCATTATAATAGATCTGTAACATGTTTACTAACAAATAGCAAAGTGACGTCACGTAGAGCAAGCCTATTGGTTACTTATGGCTACCAGATGTCCCGTAAAACAAGCCGATTGGTTAGTTTTGTTCTGCTTACCAAGAGGTGACGTCACAGGCTACAAGCCTATTTAAGTAAATGCTATTTTGAAAATGCGCATGCCACTAGTATGGCTTCCGTTTGGAGGCAACAAGTTTTCTCCCGTTATGCTCAATCTGGAAGTTCCCATATCTATGGAAAAAAGAGATGTGTAAACCATAAACTAGTAGGTCTATAAAGAATGATTATTGGATAGGAAATATACAGAGATAAACTTGTATCTAGATTTCAAAAATCAACACAAATATGAAGAATATGATACCAGGAGAATCCCATAAAGCAAATTTAAGTATGATCCAGATGGAAAGATGGGCTGAGTACTATAAAGAGCTATTGAATGAAGATAGAAGTGAATTTTAGGAGGATAACTAATGGACGTATGAGGGAACTGACGTGAAGTCATAGTAGATGAAGTACACCCTCCAAAAAAAGTATTCCAGCAAGAGAGAAATTTCCTACGTTGGTTTCGTATATTTAAACTTATTTATCATAGAATATGAATTAGGCTATGTATAAGTATGACTTTCCATATTTCTATCAAGTTGTGCATTTTTCAAAAACTCGATTATTATTCGCAAATCTAAAATAGGAAATTTCTCTCTTGCTCGAATACTTTTTTTGGGGGGTGTACACCCTTTCAAAAACAGTATTCGATCATAAGTGAAATTGCCTATATTGGCTTTATGAATAATTAATTAGTTAAAAAAATACCACACGACAGATATATGAAAAATTATATTTATACATAACCTAATTCATATTCTATGATAAATATATCTTTAAATATGCGAAACCAACGTAGGAAGTTTGACTTTTCCTCGAATACTTTTTTGAGAGTGTGTACTGAAAGAAATAAATTATTTAAAAAAGAACAAAACTGTAAGGTACCAGGCCCAGGTGCGATAAAAAGTGAATTATTGCAATATGGAGGGGGGCAAATTGCCATCCTTATAGCAAGATTAATAGATAAAATACTGAAAGAAGGCGATGTACACCCTCCAAAAAAAAAAAAAAAAGTATTCGAGTAAGAGATAAATTTCCTGTTTTAGATTTGCGAATAATTATTGAGTTTTTGAAAGACGCAAAACTTGACAGAAATATGGAAAGTCATATTTGTACATAGCCTAATTCATATTCTATGATAAATAAGTTTTAATATACGAAACTAACATAGGAAATTTATCTCTTACGAATACTTTTTTTGGATGGTGTACCATGTGTGATGAGAACTGGACACATATCAATAGCGGCCCACCCAAGATTTTAGTTTAGGGCGGGGCTACAAATATTGTTGAACTCGGTTATAGGTGTCTTCGTTTGTAAATGAAAACTCTTTTGTGAAATGCCAAAATATTCTGTTTCACTAGCAAATGGAATGCTAGCTCACTATTAAGGTAAGTTGGTTATAGCATCATAAATGATTATCTGGTCTTTTCATTGGCGTTATAATCGAGTTCAACTATATATAATGTACTATGTTTAAGTAATAATTTATTTTACCCAGTATTTTGTAAAAAATATTTTCAAAATATTTCTTAGACAATTAAAAAAAAAAAAAAAAGTGTGTGCGTGTAATCTTTATGCGCGATTGAAGTAAAACTTCTGACGTTTACGACACACATCACCACTGAAATGATTAAACTTTAACTTAAAATAAATATCATATTATAATTTAATTATATTTATTATTCATGTACTTTACAAAGATTATATAAATAATATATTCATATTATTCATTGGAAATAGGTACTTGAATGTCACTTGAATTTTATATGTATGAAATTATAGGTTTGTGGTAACTAATGTGAAACATAAATTTTACTCTCTAAATTTGCTAATTTTCTTGAAAATACAGAAATCTATCGTTGTACGGAAACGTGTTGTTGATTGAAGTCGGGAAGTATTCATAGGTAGATCCAATTTTCCTTTTAAAAAATCAACTAGCGGCGGAGATTCTTGAGAGTGAAAATTAACATTAAACTCTCCAGTAAGAATCGTCGGTAATTCATGATAATTACTTAGAATCCAGGAAGTGTCCATGTTGTAGTATTATTCTTTAACTATTTTCTTATAGCATGGTTCCGTCTGGAGGTTGCGATTGAATGGGGGGAATGCCCATAATCTAGTATTATACTTTAACTGTGTTCTTTAAAGGATGTTTTCCTCTGTTTGTTGGGTTCGAATGCAGGTAGTGTAAATTTTTTTTGTGTTTTTCTATCACAGTGTTCTTAAGCGTTGATTTCGTCTGCTGGTAGGTTTCGAATTATTATTCTGTATCCATGTTTTTAAACTGCAGGTTCTGTCTATTGTTTGGGATTGATTGTAGCTTGGGTCCGTTTCTTTGTACTTTTCCAAAACCATGTACATTATTCATCTAAAAATAAGGATTATAGAGAACCTCCTGTGAGGTTGGGATTACATGTGTTGGATGTACCTTCGCAACGCTTATTGATATATAAAATAAAGTTTGATGTCTGAAAGATACGGCACTTGATTGTTTTTATCGCCGTTTCTTTCCCTAACAGGTTCCGCGTACTTTTACAGGATGAAGTCGTCGAAAGCAGCAGAGCGGCCGAAAAGGTAGGTTTTACTGTGGTTCTTCTTTTTCAGGGTCAGCGTGGAGTATATGACATACTAGCTGCGTACCCGTTCTCCGCACGGTAGGGAACGAAACTTTTTCTTACATGTATAATTCGAATTGATTACAGTAATGTGGAATCTAAAAATAAACAAAATGATTTGACACTTGGCGTAAAGTTACTCATTAGTTATTCGTAAAGTTAGTATAAATACTGATCTGAGAACATTGTTAATATTATGAAACAAAAAACTATGTCGGTGTCATTGGCGATCAGAAAAAGAAAAGCGTGACGGTTCCTAAAAATTTCTAACTTTCAAAATGTCTCATTTCTACATCATATTTTTTTTAGATTTAAGTTATACCATTAATACCATAGATACTACATGATAGGAAGAACCATTTTATTTTATAATTAAATAGTTGTGTGTACCCGCTCTTCGCAAGGCAAGAAGAGAATATTTTCCTAAAATGTGATCATAACTACTTGTGACAAAACAGAATCTCCAAGAAAAAAAAAGTTCAGGTACAGAATTTTCTGTTGAAATTACCGCGGGATATATTAACGCGACGTAGAATTATTTAATATTTAGTTAGCTGTGATGTAAGATGGCTGTTGAAAAACGAAAAGAAACGAACAGTTTCACGAAATATTTATTAACGCGGTATATTGTGCTTTGATCAATATTGCCGTAGCATATCTAATAACTATTACTCATATCAGGTTGTAACGAAAGTTTTCCGCCAGATTTGCTTGAGTCAGCTCACACAGTACCCAGCTATTGACCTTATATGGAGTTTCAAGTTTATGCGATGCTTAGTGCGACTAATGGACATGACACTAAAGTCTAACTCTTTTAGCTAGCTCTCGTGGATGAATATTTTATCTTCTTCCACAAATTCTCGTAGGCGGGCCACATCAGCATCAGTAGTCCGGTCAGAGCGCTCTGCTTCTTTAATATCCTAGTCCTGGTTTTTGAACTTTCGGTGCCAAATCTTCACAGTGTCATATGATACAACAGTAGTACCTTAAGCTGTCCTGTACACATGATTCAGTGTCATTCTGTAGCTGATCTTTTGCGACAGTGTAAAGAGAGTAAATGATGGATCAATCTGGTAGCGTGGCAGTTCCATTTCAGAAACCTTATACTTAATCATAACGATATTGTTTTACGGATTTCACAACACAGTGCTCTAAAACAAGTCTTTTCTTTCAAATAACAAAAATCGTTTTACAAAATATTGGCAAAGACACCAACGCGAACTGCTTGTGCAGGCAATACTTGGAGTGGCGGAAAACTTTCGTTACAACCTAATACTATCCTTTACTGATACTATATTTTCGTTTTTCCATCTTTAATGCTTAATTTAAAGAAACCATTTAGATATTTGCCACTAATGTAGTTTTTTATTCTTTGGTGATTCTTTGCAATTTACGCATTAGTATAAACGATAATCATTTCACTTTCTGGCTGCCATTAAAACAGCTCCCCATACATTTTTATGCATAATTCTTGTCAGATTAGCGTATTTAGCACGTAAAATATTTCCTGCGATTCGAAAACGTGTCCCGTTTAAAAATTATATCGAAAATAATGCTGGATAATTCATCGTTGAAAAAACAGCATTCAATTCTTTTTCTGGCAACGTAATATAAAATAGGGAATAATTTCGTGCGTGGCGTATGTTTTGTTTGTAAGCCCGTTATTTTGATTGAGTTTCGAAAGGGGTTTTAATCTCGTTAGATAAAAATGACGTGTGAATTGTAGATTCACGTAGTAGTTTGACATGTAGATTTCACATGTGGAAACTCAGTTAAAGTCATTTTATTTATGTTTTTCAAATGGCAATTTTATTCATTATTACTGTTTTCCAGACAACCATAGCGGAAGATATCATACCGAAATCTTGAAACAGCTTTTATTGAATTCAAAATCTCCTGAATTATATTTTCCCTCCGTTCTTTTTTTAAAAGTGGGCGAAATATATGCTCCGTCTTTTGCCGAAATATAAAAAAGTTATGACAGATAGAATGAAAGATGCAACAGTTTTAAAATTATTTTTACGCAAACGTCGTCAAAAGAGAAATTCTTTTTAAAAATTCCCAAAAATCGGCAAAATATGTTACATAGTCAAAACAAACTGTTTTCGAAAGAAAATTTTCTCCTCTATCCGATGATGTAAATATCGTTTTATTGCGAGTGCAATGACCGGCGTTATTACGTATTATGCAAGAAAAATCGCTAAAAATCGGACAAAACATAAAATAAAACATTTTCTAATTCACTTTTCCGAATTTCGGAAAAATCGCTCCAAGGCGTCTTAGGATCTGTCCCAGTGAAGCCGTATGCAAAATTCGGTAGGTCTGCGACCAACCGTCTCGGCGCAATGCGATAGAGAGACGCGCGAAAGAACATTGGTGGTCACAAACCTAGCTACCTACATACAA
Organism: Cheiracanthium punctorium; assembly: GCA_038373885.1. Lineage (NCBI taxonomy): Eukaryota > Metazoa > Arthropoda > Arachnida > Araneae > Cheiracanthiidae > Cheiracanthium > Cheiracanthium punctorium. Next base: position 133,927 of record JAWZYV010012827.1, on the reverse strand, counting down.
TGTTTACTCTCGGATTTTATTATATAAGATACGTCACTTCCTTTACTGAGCGTTACTTCCGTCAGAAAAACAATCTGAGTTACCCTCTAGTTGCGCCTAAAGAAGTTTTACTTCAAAAATATAATTCACTAAGCGACAAATCTCTATTTTTCAGAGATTTTCATTTGGATTTCTTAACATTTAGGGGGGGGGGGGCTTTAGCCCATATAGCCCCCTACGTGGGTGCGCCTATGCATATCATCTATTTTTAAGAAAGGGGATAAAAACGATTGCACCAACTACAGAGGAATACGTGTCATGAATCTAATAATTGAAATTATAGGCCGAATAATGAGGAATCGCTTTTAAGATCAACTCGATACTCCAGCGAACCAATGCGGATTTACGGCAGAAAGCCACCCAGATGGTGTAGTAGCTTCCGCGCCATTCTACCTCCCTTTGGTTCAGGTTCGACTCCGGGCATACGTGTCTGTGGTCGTCCCAGTAATGTGCTGTAAAAAATGTGTACTTTGAAATAAATCGAAAACTTGTAATTAGGAACATTTGAGATAACGGCCAAAAGAGCCATAGATCTCGACGAACTCTCTGTGTCACGTGTCGAAAAGAGCTTGTAATTAGGAACAATTGAGATAACGGCCAAAAGAGCCATAGATCTCGACGAACTCTCTGTGTCACGTGTCGAAAAGAGCTTGTAATTAGGAACAATTGAGGTAACGGCCAAAAGAGCCATAGATCTCGGCGAACTCTCTGTCTCACGTGTCGAAAAGAACTTGAAATTAGGAACAATTGAGATAACGGCCAAAAGAGCCATAGATATCGACGAACTCTCTCTTTGTCAAAGTGTGCGTGTCGGCAGGAATATTTTGTGTGGACCATATCTTCACAATGAGTCAGATTTTGGAAAAGGCAAAGATGAAAGAAAAGGAAATACACGCGATCGTCATTGATTACCAGAAATCTTACGACACTATGCTATGAAAGTTACTATAAGCATTGAAAAAAACTGGGACAAAAGAATATTATTGATCAGTAATAAAAATAACACCAGGGACAATAAATGTAATGTGAAAATGGGGAAAAAATTATCAGAGGAATTCCCAACAAGTAAAAGGCTTTCTTCAAGGATGTTCTATTCACCCCACATTGCTTAAAATATGTAGTGATACTGAAGGAATGGGTACAAAACAGAGATTATGATGAAAATTTTTATTCAGATATTGTTTAGCATTTACAGTAAAATTCGTTTAACAAAGCTTATAAAATGTAGACAAGGAGTAAATGTACAAAATTTTATAAACAACAAAAATTATGTACATATAAATAAAAGAACCTGATCATCCATAACAATACACTTTTCTTCGTCACGACAGTTTCATACATTCAGAAAAATTTACTTGATCTATGAACTTTTCGTATTCATTGCACGAGAACAGCGCATTTATAAATGTATATTGTTACGGTAAATGATGATTTGACAATTTGACCATCTGCTATGCTACCAGTCAGTGTGACAAATTATTGCACATTTACCTCATTAACCTGCTATTTTATATAATCCCCAATTTGTATTGGGGATTCTACAGGGTGTCCCAAAAAGATGGTAACACGCTTTAAACCTTTATCTATTAGAGATGAGTGGGCAATATAAAGTGAAGAAATGTTCAAAATAAGGCAGGACAAAAAACTACGTTAAGAAAAAAATCCTCTCCTTAACTTCCAAAAAGTTACACTTTTTAAATTTGTGCACGACCCTCGTACAAAAACATTCCCAGTTAGTACACAATGCACATAATACACAAATGAGATGACGTACAAAATTTTAGAATTATATCTTAAAAAGTATCAGAAATATGAAGATAAAAATATGATGCTTTAAACCAGTTTTCAATGGTTCTCAAAGTCGGATGATCGTGTTTCAGGGGTTGTGCAGAAATTGCGAAAGAAAATATTTTTTTTGGACTTAGCAATAAACGCTTACATCCAAATTCATGTACAGCCTCTGACTGTGTTTAAAGATATCTCGAGACGTTTTAAGGCTGAAATTTTGTTCATCGCCTCCTTAGTATATGGGACCCATTTTACTAGTAACGTTTACTAATTGGGAATGTTTTTTGTTCAGGGGTCGTATACAAATTTAAAAAGTGTAACCTTTTGTAAATGAATGAGAGGAATTTTTCCTTAACGGAGTCTTATTTCCGATCTTATTTTGAACATTGTTTACATTAACCACTTATCTCTAATAGATAAAGAATTAAAGTGTATTACTAGCATTTTTGGACACCTTGTATAAAATAAGTTTTTGTGAATGTGATAAAAGTTCATATATTTAAGTAAATCTATCCAGTTTCAGCACCTACTTGGACTACGCCATTGCTAATCATAATCAACATATTCTCTCTAACAGCAGATTTTCGCGACCTTCCTCCACAGCTCTGGCCGGCCTCACAGATGCTTTTTTAGCTTAGCAATGAACCACTGGTAGCGGATTATACAGGCGACCCCCACAGCGTTTGCTTCCCTCAATGTTGTTTTAGTTTGTAACCTAACACAACAAACAAAAAAAAAAAAAAAAAAAAAACAGTGTGTTTGGAGATTGCGGTAGGATCCCCCGAGAATCCGTTACTAGAGGCGGGGGATGTGTCTCGTAACAATATGCCCCAGCCTCTAGTAGCAATGGCTTATCCTCTAACACTATAATAGAAGCCAAGCACAAACTGAACGAATTTTTGCTAAGTTATGGACGTTTATTCCCATTCTTCGACACGCCCTCTCAGAACAGTATCCGAGCATATGTCAAATTATCAGTTTTTTATGTTCCATATAAATGTGTTATTCCTCACGCAAAATGAGACAGACAGTATGTAGTAATAATTTTTTATGTTTCTTTCGAGTTATGTGTTTTTCAAATGACTAATTAGTTATTCAAAAAATAAAAATAGTAAATTTTGTCTTACACTCGAATATTTTTTTGAAAAAGTGAATAAATTGGGGATTGTCAAATAACAAGTCAATGAGATAAATATGCATTGATTTATCATTTTACCAAATTTAATGAGGACTGCATACAATCCTCGGTGATTAACTGGATTTAATACATTTATAATAACACACAAGCACACACGCATATTATACATACGTATATACAGTCTGTCCCAAAAGTTTACAGAATCCTGTGCTTTGCTTATATATCTTTCGTTGAATATCCTGTATACCGATGATATGCACTGTGTGGATTTCCTTGAATCTAAAATGCATATTGTGTGTATAAAAGTATATATAATTGGTGTTTGAATTCTTTTCCATTTTGCTAAAACATACATTTTAGTACAGTCCATAAATTTTTGGGGTAGACTGAATATATACGTTATTCATGGTATGGGGCGCGTTCGATAATCCACCGGTCTGAAACGTTTCGGTCATGTAGCAGTTGTCTGTTCAGTGTGACCAGAGCGCAAGCAGAATGACCCTGCTAGCGAGGTGGGTTATTAAGTTCTATGGGTTATTCCGGTTATTAGAGAAGTGTTGCCAATGTTTATTTATGTTTTCTTGGCTTGACATCGGATATGGTGAGAGTGACCGAAACAGGATGATGACCGTGACGTCACTTAACCAAAGAATGACCACAATCGGTAGCACCGGTGCATAACCAACCGGTGAATTATCGAACGGGCCCATAGTATACCACAATGTCTTTAGAATTCACAGTTGCCAAAGGATTTTAGAATGCATTTATACTTGATTCATTGCATGGACAATATAGGGCACAATTATAATATTTTTCTCGAACCTTTTTATTTCTCTTTATCTTGATTGAAAAGAGTAATTTGTTTTAAGAACTACATTTTTAGAAATTAAGATTTAAAATTTCCATTTCCTTAAATTAGATACTCAAAGGAAGAAAGTTGAACTCTCTTTCCGTCTGAACATTTTATTATGCTAAAAATTCATATTTTAAAGAGACAAGCAACACGCTGCTTAACTATTAGTAATTAAAGTAATTAATAGGCATCTGAATTTAAGATCTTTTCAGAAAACCAGTGGATGAGTAGTGATTTACATAATTTTAACAAAAGTACTTTTTTAAAAGTACTAATATACGGAGGTCAGAACGACGTGTCTATTTTTCGTTTACATTTCTAAAGTGACATATTTTAACTTGACGGCAACTATCATAAATATTTTAGTGATGTACCAGTTAATATGCCAGTCTTAACGGAAAAGTGTTTTAACAAATCTCAGTATAATATGAAGATTTAACAGCCCCACATTTGAACACGTTTTTAGACACATTGCTTTTATTTATTCTAACTTGAGACTTTTGTGAAAATAATAGTTTTTGTAAAATAATTTTCACACATCTGTATTTAGAACTTTTCTATACTTGTAGCTATAAATTTTGTGGTAAATATATCACGTAAAAAATATCCTATGGCAATATATTTTTTGAAAGAACATCCAACGTAACCTTACTGTACCTATTAATGTAACTGATTTTCTTTTTTTTTTTTTCTCTCATTTAAATGTTTTTAAGCATAAAAAAAACAGCATGAAGAGCTTTGGATCAACCGCATTCAGCAATGATGAATTTTGTTTAAGATTGTTAAACTCATTTTGTCTAAAAGTTTTCCTGTGTTTTTTGCTTTGTGTGTGTGCTTATATATAAGAGTTTACTTTCGCGCTTTACCCTTCAGTTAATTTGGATTAAAATTTTCTGTAGAACGCGAGCTGGGAATAAAAAATTGTATAGTCTACTAGTCGTGCTAATGATTAGTTATATTTAGACTGAAAAAGGAAAATAAAAAGATTTTAATTCATAGATTCGTTGAGTAAAAAGTACGTAAATTGTGTTTTATATATTATTACCTCTCTTTTATAAGGGTGCTGAGTTCTCTTATAATTTTATATATAAAGGGTACTCAGATCCTCAAATTTACTATCAACTTTTCAAAAGAAAAAAAAATTGATTATTATGTAAATGTTAAACACAATTAACCTAATATGTTTAAAAAAAAGAAATTTACAAAAAAGTCACAATTTTCCTACCAATTTTAAAATGATACTCCATTTTTAATCTCTTTTGCTACAATGTTTTTATGTTGTAAGTAGTAATATTTTGAACAAATTTCAGCATTAGTTTCATATATCTTTTAAAACTATACTATATACAGAAAAGTGGAAAGAATCATCAATAATGCTAAATTAAAAAAAAAAAAAGTTTTTAGCAAACATCAAATCTGATACTTAAATCTCTTGCTTGCCATATAAAGTTCAAGTAGAAAAAATTTCAAACATTTTCATCAACATTTGATAAAGCCTTAGCAATTTGATGGTAATAAAATATCAAAAGACAATAAACTGAGATAGATGTGTTGACAGATTGCATTCAGTTATAAGATAATGAGGACAGGTGTTCATATAAACAGCTTTAACTGGCGTTGTTATTATAATATGGCTAAGAAATGTTGGTAAGATGTACTTTGAGGTATAGGTTAGACTATTTTAGTATATAAATCGTAAAATCAATACTTTCGTGAAAATTTAAAATTGCGGGGGTATTGAGTCACCTTCATGAATAAGATCATGAGGCCCCAATAACTACCACTAATTACTTTAGGGGCATTAAAAAATACATTATCACAAATATTCACCTGGCATAGTGAACACTGTGGAATATATTTATGCCTGCGTTGTTTAATTTTATATTTTTCTCCACCAGCGAATCGAACGTGTTGAAACTTGCCGATGAGCCACTGCAGTTGGAGAACAAAGTTTTTTAGATGTTTTTGGCTAAGATTTCCTTTTGTATTTTTCTGTATATTTTTGAAAATTTTCAAACCAATTGGTCTGACGGTTTATTGGAAATAAAATGGAAATTGCAATAAAGCACTAAAGATTCGTGCATAGATGAATTTATTTATCAATATATTTAAGTAGTTAAGACTTTTAAAAATATCTTTTTGCACATTTGCACAAAATTTCAAACTGATAGTCCAAACATTAATTACTAAACGTTAAGTAACTTGTCATGGATTCCTACATAATGCAAAGAAATTAAAAGGTAGTGACAAACAGATTTTCTACAGAATTTCAAATATAGCTAGCTAAAAGAGTTTTTAGGGAAACTCGTTTAAAATTTTTTATGAAATATAATGTGTGATGAGATAATATAAAATAACTTCATTTTTTAAATTAGTACAAAAGTTTTAATTGCATAGATTTGGCTATGAAAAAACGTTCAATGAGACTTGACGTTGTTTTTGTTAATCAGTCACATTTAACATGCGATTCAGCATACGGATGCAAAAACGAAGGTACATTTCAAAAGCAATGCTCTCGAATATTCTAAAATATTTTCTCAAACGTTAGAATCACTTTTTATAAAATATATTGTAAAATACGTATTTTTAAGGTATGTACAGAGGAAAAATTTTTGAATTCACAGATCTTTCATTTGAATGAAAAATTATGTATTCATTCATAAAAAGAATTAGTAATTAAAGAAAAATGCTTATAAGAGTTTTTCAGGCTCACATTTTCCATATCTTCATTCTTATATATATATATTTTTTCAAGATCTTTATTGTGCTTCATAAAAACACATGACTGATGTCTTCTAGTCACGCGGATTAATGAAAAGACTTGATAAAAAAAAAAAAAAAATCTACGATCATCGTTATTTCACTTCAAGTTTTAGACTGCCATGAAAATACTACACTAGTTGGTAGGGTAGACTTAACCTCATGAATGCTGAGTCGCAATACCAGGTAACGCAGCTGGGTCTAGAGGTTGTATTGGCGTGGCAGGATGAATTACAACAGGTACCGGCTTGGGAATTACAGGCTTCACCTCTTCCGAATCGAGGTCCTCATTCCCGCCCCAACTCTGTCTGCTCTCTTTTTTGGGGTTGTCCGAAAAACTCGATCCTTCCCCGGAAGAAGCGGCTATCTTCCTCAATTTCATAATGATTTCCACCGAGAGAAGGAGCACTAGAATTCCCAAGATGATGCAAGTGGGTCCTATCACTAGCCACGGCGTGTTGTCGCTTCTTGCGACAAGGAGTCCCACGCAGAGTATAGTTATGCCGACGGACAACAGCAGAGATCCACAGACGAAGATGCAGATGAGGGTGCCCCTGGTGGCAGCACGACGGCTTTCACCTTTGATTTCATAGTCGTTGAACTTCCTCCGCATGTCGTGTGGTGCTGCTGACCTATGACCGCCATCTTCCTCTTGCCGTTGACGCTGGTAACGAAGCAATAACATCCCTGAAAAACAAAAAAATAAACGCAAGGTATAGTAAAAAGAGAGAAACTTATTTATAAAATTTAATGGCTGATTCTTCCCAGCAAACTCAGAACTATAGGGAAGCAATCAGGCTACTCTAATTTTAGGCAGCAATTTTACATGCGGATACCCGCTCCAGCACATTTTTATCTAGCTAGTTGATAGTACGTCCAAAACGTCGCCAAGAAGAATTACTATTATAAAAGTATGGAGATAGCAATCTAATAGCTAATCATATCCTTGAATGACGGACATTTACTGTCAGGCTTCTTAGAAAGCATCATGGGCTAAGAGAAAAAGACTGAAATCTATCTTCAAAAATTTCACAGTCAACAGCCAGTCAATCGTGCCATCTTTTGGTACGTTTTGGGCAAAGCTCTTATTCAGCCCATTCAGGTGATTGACTGTATTTCTCTCTTAGCCAGTGGCAAACATTAATGTGGCGAAAAAATATCTTCTTTCTTCAATAAAACTTTCCTAGCGGGTAAAAACAGTCCCAAACACACGCACAATGTTAAAAAACATTTCGTAGTGACCTATTTGGTTGACGATGGACCACTGAACTACTTGGGTTTTTACGGTGTTTTATTATGCACAGACCCAATCTAATACTGTTAACCAAGTCACAAAAATAGTTGGCATAGCCAGTAGAGAACACCCTCAATTTATTTTAAAATAAACTTAATTATACATTTGATTAATACTCTTTCAAACTTTCATAAGTTTACAGCTGAAGACATTTAAAATACTTTTGAAATATTAAAATTATTTTTAAAAAGAATTTTTTTTCTTCTCTCGTATGAGATAGGCTCATTTTCCTTTGCCAACCTAACATGATGAAAAATATTTAAAAACATTACATTTTCACCAGTATATGCAGTAGAATCACACTTGTTTCCGTTATCGGTTTCTTTGTACACAATTACTTGTATTACTACAATAAGGAGGTAACTTACGGAACACTACGCCGTCCTTAAAATGAAATATATCTGTACTGCAATCCATCAGAAATCGCTATCGACCAATGAAAGGACTTTCGGAATCACAAATTTACCATAAACGTACATTTAATTTTTTCAATGGGCTTATAACTGCTATATTGCCCAACATTTACTTGTTAAGAAAAAGGGTCTGTTGAAACAATTCTCTTTTACAACAATTTCATTAAAAAGTACAAGGTTTTTTTTCCCTCAACCTCTGATGGACCATAAACGAAAAATATTAACTTGATTCCAAAAGTGAAATGCAAACACATTTACTTTTTGACACAATCACCATGAAGTTTGTGTCTTCGAAAAATATTGCCGCCAATGATGATTTCCGGGATAAAAAATTGGCTAAGCATCCAAAGCTTCCAGACCTATGAAGAGCTTAGAAACAACATTCATGCTCCCTCATTTCACTAGCATGTTTTATATCATCGTTGATTTGAAGCTCTTTATTGGCAATTAGTAGAGGATGGTTATTATCTCTTCTCTGAACTGAAGTACGTTCAAAGAAGACAAATGTTCCAGACAAATGAAGAAATTCGAAACAAAGTTACGATCCCCTTCAAATCTTTGACACCAAAGTTCTACGAAATGGGGATCAGACAGCACGACTACTGAAAAATTAAATGCCTGAATCTTTGTAGTAATTATGTCAAAAATACTATATTTTTACTTAACTTTTGGTAATAAACTGACATTTTTCTGTACCTTCTTATCTATTGTTAAGCTCCTTTTGAGTTTAGAAAAAGAAAAAAAAATGTACTTATCTTTAAAATTAAATGTACTGTTATTAAAAAAAAAGAAAAAGAAAAAAAAAAAACTTGACAGGTTACTATTTTTTTCATACCATTTACGAGTAAAATGCTTCATCGACAAAATTAGGAGTCATATATAAAATGATAATAGTGCTCTTTAGGTGCAAAATGTACTACGTCTAAATAAATCATTACACACGCCAAAAGACAAAAAGTTTAAAGTACTAAAAAAATGATTGAAAGAAAGCAGTTTACAGTAGCTTTTAAAAATTGAACATTTTAGAACAGAGTATTTTCGCAAGTATCGATACACCCTGTTTCTGCTCAACTGCATTTACTGGGTTATTCGGAAAGTAATTTCGTTTTTCCCCAACAGAGGACTTGATTCTATTTTTTTCACAGCCAACTTCACATTTAAGCTGCACAATCATTATATATTTTGATAGCTTATATAGCAAGTTTGCTTGCTAGAAAAGTTCGATTGGTTTTGAGCAGTAGTTTTTGGTTGGTACACTTTCAAATGTGGAAACTGAAAAGCGACATTTTCGACATGCTTTGCGTTTTCTCTATCGAAAAGGTAAAAATGCTGTTTAGCAAGAAGAAAATTATCCGATGAGTATGGAGAAGATGTATTCAGAGAACGCCAGTGCCAAAACTGGTTTTCAAAATTTTGATCCGGCAAATTTGATGTTGAATACGCACCACGTTCTGGAAGGCCAATTGAAGCTGATGAACACACAATAAAGGCATTAATTGACGAAAACCGGCGAATAACAGCTTGCGAGAGAGCTGAAAGATTAAATTATCGAATTCGACCATTCATGATCGTTTGAAACACCACAAAGCTCGACATGTAGGTTCCTCATGTTCTTACAAAAAAGAAATGACTTTCCGAATAACCCAATTGTATGCGAGTATTATAAATCACTGTTTAAAACCAATTCCATTGGGGAAAATCAAGAGATGTCAGCCTCCTGCTGATATCACGCATGCATACAAGCGTCAGAAAAATGTATTCACACTTTGAACTGACAAGAAAATTTATTTTCCAAGCTACAGGTTAAATTTATTTGAAAAGTAAGACGTGTTCTTTCTGGTCAAACTGAATGACGCATACTGTATTTTTCCAGTCGTAATTGTGTCCAGAAAATCAGACACCCCAATAATGAATTGCGCATATTTTACAGAAGCTAGAATGCTTGCTTCAAAAACTTGACAAAAAGTTTTTCCCATCTGAATTCTGCATTACGCGAGTATTCTGAACTTTCTCTTTTACCTCATGAAAGGGAAAAAGAGTTTCGTATTATTCCATTAATGATCATGTGGGCACTCCCTTTTCCGTTGAAAGTGTCAGAGATGTGAAGATAAAAATATGCTGACTTAAACCACTTTTCAATGGCTCTCGAAGGGAAAAAAAAATCATGTCGAATGATCATGTTTTAGGAGTCGTAGGGAAATTACGAAAAAAAAAAAACTAATAATTTGTTGCGTCCTAGCAACAAACATTTACATTCAATATCTCTTAACAATCATGTATATACCCTGATCATCATTGTTTAAAGATATCTCTGAGAAATTTTAAGATTAAAGTTTCAATTTTGTACATCCCCTAATTAGTGTATGGGGCACACTTTTTTCTATGAATTTTTTTGTATGGGGATCGTATGCAAATTTAAAAAGTGTTACTTTTTGGAATTTTAATGACAGTAATTTTTTCTTAGGGTAGGCCTTTCTAATATCTTATTTTGAACATTTTTAAAACTTACATTGCTCACTTATCTCTAATGGATAAAAAATTAAAGGGCTTTACTATCTTTTTTGATACACCCAGCATATTATTAATGGTTTTACAGTTAAAATATTTTCAATATATTCTCCATATTAAGTAAATGTAAATGTTTTTTCCTGTCTATCCACATATTGATTAAAAGTTGATCGTGAGAATTCGTTAAAAATGTCAACAATGTTCAAATTTGAATGTAGAAAACTTTCTCGGACACCAGCTTATGAAATGACAATAAATTATACATAAACTCCTTTGTAAGAGAGCATTATTTTACAAACCCCAAGAACATAAATCAGTTTTGTTTTGTTTTGAATCGATTTGTCTCCAAAAAGCGCCTTAAACAATGACTGCCCGTAGCAGGGGCGTAGCCAGACATTTTTCATGGGGGGGGGGGTTACGACTACTACAACTCATATATATGTATGCGTGTGTGTGATAATGTAGTGAAGAATATTCATTTTGTAAGGCAAAAATTCCTCATGGGGGGTTTATGACCCCCCTAACCCCCCCTTGGCTACGCCCCTCGCCCGTAGAGTTTAATGCATATTCTTGTTTCTGTAAAAGAATCATTCGTGCTATATACATCATTTTCAGCAAGGTATAGCGTACACTGTGTAGAATTATTTGATGTACAGATTTGTACTTACAAAAACTTTTCAAGAATCTGCACATGCAGATTATTTTTTCTCTTCTATCAAAGCCAAAAACGCTGCCTACAACTGCTTTTTATTTTCCCTTCTTGACACGGAAAGACAGGATTAATTCTATAGAATATAAAATGATACTCGATCTCACTTCAAGAAAATCACTAAAGTTTTGAGTGAAAAAAAAAAAAAAAAAAGACAGAATTGCTATAAATATTGTTGAAAGCGATAACATGCATTTATTTTCATTTTATGCTTTTTTTAAATGCATTAAAATTTTTGTAAAATGTTTTAGTGTTTTTAAAAGAAGCACTGTGTTTATATACAGGGTGTCCCAAAAAGGTGGTAACGGGCCTTAATTCTTTACCGATTAGGGATAAGCTATACTATACGGGAAAAAAAAGTTTAATGTTATTTTTTGGGACACCCATCTAAAAGTTGCCAATTGACTAGAAAATGAGATCGGTAAAGTTTTAACTCAATTGCACAATATTAACCCGTGCCGCATCGAGGTTGAATTCTCGAAAAATTACGATTTTTGCCAAAAATATGAAGTTTTTCCTTCATTTAGTATAAACTATTTGCTCTACAAACCTGGTTCATGTTTTATTTCATAAAAAAATGTTGTTGTTTCGAACTTTTACTTTCAACAAAACCAATATTTAATGGCATTCAGTGTTTTTTGGTCAGTTTGTGAGTCGTAGCACCAAAATCTACATTTTTGTAAAATTAGTGAAAAAAGATAAATTAAGAATTTTAAATACTTTTGACCGTTTCTTGTATTATTTGCATAATTAAACAAAAAATAAATCAAGAATTTTCATAACTTAAACTACAATTCATGAAATATTTTTATTTATTTAGTTTGCATTTCTGCGCTTCAAAAGAAAGATCTTGATTTGTATTTCACTTGAAGCACATCTAATACAAACCTCCCCTAGCTCCCATATTATCGTAATGATTTTCATTTCAAGTGGTTTAACACTAAAACATAGTATCTTTCCGGTGCAGGACCCTGGAAGTGCAATAAGACTCCGAAGACAAGAATTTCGAAAACCAAGAATTGATCTCATCAAAAGCAGATTTTAAAATTCTGATTTAGAGAGTGCTGTTGTTCACTGGGATGGAAAAATGCTTCCTCATATTTTTAATAAAGAAATTGTAAGAGAGAAAAAGGATTTAATTAGCTGTGGCGATGAAGAACAGTTAACATTAGTTCCTCAGCTTGAAAATAATATGAGAATAACTCTCAGGCAAAATCTGTACTAACAGCAGTTGAAGAATGGGAGGCAGTTGGTAAAATTCAGGCAATGCGTTTTGATACCACTGGTTGCCTTAGGGGAACGTGCATTTTTTGCTGCAGCAATTACAGGATCGAAATCATCTATATTTACCTTGTCGCCACCATATTTTAGAAATCATCCTAAAATCTGTTTTGATTGAAAAGTGGGCAAAGCTACTTCTCTTCATCCTGATACTTTAAAAAAAATTCAGATTGGGTGGTCTAAGTTAGACAAGACAAAGTACAAAACTGCTATCGAAGATGAAACTATTACATAAAATATACAGAATTTGGAAGAAATTTCAAATTTTTTCTTGAAGAACATTTAAGAAATCAACAGCTCAGAGATAACTATGGAATAATAACTAACTAAATAATAACAGGAATAACTAAAGAATTAATACAACATTATTTCATTTTTATAGTAGTCTTCCCAAATTGACATTTCTTTCAGAGTATCTGGTGCTGTTCATTATGCCAGGTGGATGTCTAAGGCAATTTATTGTCTCAAAATACTTCTTTTCAGACATCAGGTCTCATTAACAGATTTAGAAAAAGGAGCTATTAAAGACATCTATTTATTTATAATAAACATTTATGTAAAGGCATGGTTCAACACTCCCACTCAGACTTTAGCCCCAATCAAGCCATAAAATTATTAGAATCGCTTGTTCAATACTAAAAATTTGATAAAGAGTCTGCAAACAGAGATCTATAAAATGATAAGAGATCTTTGGTATCTTAACTTGGAGCAAGTTGCATTTTCATTTTTTGAAGACAATATGGCAAAAACAAGTCAAAATAAGCATGACTGTAAAATTAATTGCACTTGCAAAAGAAACTGATGATGATAATGATAAAGATGTAAGAACAACAATGTTTCAACGAAGTGGATCATTTATTGGACAAAGAAGTTGATTTTTTTATTTCATCTCTTAACAGTAATTTTTTTAAAGAGATTTAATTTTAATATGCAATTTTTGAATACTGATCCCGATGTATGGTATGAAAATCAGTACTATTTGAAAGAAAAAGAAAAAACTGAAAGCTTTTAAGTTTTTTAATGACTCAGTTGAAAGGGAAGTAAAATTAATCCAAAGATTCAATTCCTGTTTAACCGAGGATGAAGAACAAAAGCAGTTTTTACTATAGGTAGTATCCGAATGTAGAAAAACTTTTCCAGACTCTTCGAAAGCCACATTATCACTTGCCACTTTAACAAAAAATTGTAAACATTACTAATTTATTTTTTTTATAACGTGCTTGTTTTTAGGTACATAAGTTTAATAATCAAATATATCTGAACGTTAGTCGTTCTCAATTTTATGCCTTCTTTGACCTTATTTTCTGTTATTTCTTTTACATAAATTTCATTTTTTTAAATTTCAGATTTTTTCAAAAATAAAACCTTTATTTTGCACACAAAAATAAAGAAAAACAAAAGGAGGAAAGACGAAATAGAATTTTTTGAATTATCATAAAAAAGCCAACTTTTGAGATTCAGATCATACCTAGTCCTGAAAAAAGCATAGATATATGCTTTTTTCAGGACTAGATATGATCCGAATGTTACCCCCTGAGCGTTTTGGAAATGGGCAAATAATCTTAAGTTGTTTTCACGGTAAAATTTTCATGCACTTTTTAAATTTAAAAAAAATAAAAATTTTAATAGGAAGATTTGCAATTATTAAAAAAAAGGCTCCTAAACTAAATACAAGCTTTAATATCAAACATATTTATGATATTACAATGTTATAAATGATTAATATTATAGATGAGTTGCATTGAAAACTTTAATAAAGTGAACGGGATTTGACATCACAACCGCTTGGAGGGCTAAATCTGCAAGTTTTTGCATAAAAGTGATGTGTAGCTCATCAAGGCATTAAGTTTTCTTATGAAACAAGACCAACATTATGTTCCTAGACTCAATTTTATCCATTTTATGATGGGAAAACTGCTTTTTTGCGAAAATACGCGGTTTTTCAAAACTTTAACCTCAATGCGGCACGGGTTAATATTATGCAAATGAGCTGAAACTTTACCAATCTCATTTTTAAGCCTATTGGCAACTTTTGGGGGGGGTGCCCCCCAAAAAATTCGAAAGTTGATTTCTTGTGACCACCCTAGTGGGCAGTGTAAATTGAAAAAAAAAAAAATGCTCAAAATAAGGTCGAGAAGAAATTCCTCTCGTTAATTTTCAAAAAGTTACGCTTTTTAGATTTGAACACGAGCTCCGTAGGAAAAAATTTCCGATTCGTAAAATGTGTTCCATACACATGAGGTGACATACAAAATTTGAGAACTATACCTTAAAAAGTGTCAGAGATATGAAGATAAATATAACGCTGACTTAAACCACTTTTCAATGGCTCTCGTAGGTAGAAAATCACGTCGAATGATCGTATTTCAGAGGTCGTACAGAAATAATGAAAGAGAATCTTTTTTTCCACTCCAGCAATAAACGTTGTTTACATTCAAAATCATGTCTAGTCCCCGATCATCTTTCTTTAAAGATATCTCTGCGACGTTGTATGATGGAAGGCTCAAATTTGGTACTTCACCTCATCAGTGTATGGGGAACATTTTCCTAACTAGGAATGTTTTTGTACAGGGGTCATATACAAATTTAAAAAGTGTAACTTTTTGAAAATTAACGAGAGGAATTTTTTCTTAACGGAGTCTTATTTCCGAACTTATTTTGAACATTTTTTCAATTTACATTGTCCACTTATATCTAATAGATAAAGAATTAAAGCCCGTCACCACCTTTTCGTGACACCCTCTATGTATATATATTATTTAAAAACATTCAGTTGAAGTATATTACTAAAATTTTCGATAGATTAAGTAATATTACAAGAATTAAAGTATTTTTAAAATATATTTAGGAGAAACATACATGAGTGTTTTTTAAAGTCTAAGAATGAATATTACCAAAGAAAAAAAAGAAGAAAAAAAAAAGATTGTTTTTAAGAGTTGTTGAGAAAAAGACAACATGCATTTGTTTTTATTTTCTGCTTTTAAATACTTTTCTGTTTTAAACGCATAAAAATGTTTGTTAGAAGTTTTAGCACATTTAAAAGTAGAACTGTGTGTTTTTATATACATTTTGTTTAAAAAGTATACCAGTTGAAGTAAATTACTAAAATTTTCAATTGAACGTGTTTAATTTCTGTTAAGTAATATTACAAGAATTAAAGTGTCTTTAAAACATATTTAGAAGTAACTTATATGAGTATTACTTTTTAAAGTATGAAGATGAATATAACATAAGGAGAAAAGGCTTCGGGTAGCTTAAACAAGAACACACAACAAAGAACTGATATTTAAAAGTAAAAATAATTAAAAACTGTAAAATAACGCCGTAAAAGGTACTCCTTTTATAATGTTATTTTACAAAGTTTTAAACTATTTTTACTTTAAATAACAGTTTAATTCTTACATCAATAAGCACGTTTTCCTATGGAGTTGTTCATGGACACACGTGCACAAACAAAACTCATTATTAGTCCGTTCACATGACAACAAATTTCTGTGGTAATAACAACTTGAAATAAATATCATTTACACGCAAATTTTGTATTCGACATCCCTGTCTATATTTTAAGAATTAGTACTATAAAACGCGTCAGGAGGTCAAACACCGCTCGTGAAAATAAATAAACGTAGGAACAAAACTTACTTCTTCAGTTCCATAACGCTATGTTCAATAATCCTTCTATCCTGTCTTCGGAAATTAGATCGGAATCTGTCCTCGGAAAAAATCAATTAATGCAGTACGTCCCA
Source organism: Cheiracanthium punctorium (assembly GCA_038373885.1). Taxonomy (NCBI): domain Eukaryota; kingdom Metazoa; phylum Arthropoda; class Arachnida; order Araneae; family Cheiracanthiidae; genus Cheiracanthium; species Cheiracanthium punctorium. The sequence continues at coordinate 117,398 of JAWZYV010012827.1, read as the reverse complement.
ATTTGCTTTAAAAAGCGGTGTTCGGATCTTCACAGGTAAATAAACGGCGCTTGATTTTGTAGACTGAATATACGCATGCGTAACATGCGATAGTCTATCACCATTTGTGTGTGTGTGTGTGTGTGTGTGCGCGCCTTCGCCCACCTTGGATACATGCGTTTGATACGCTTAGTAACCAGTGGTACACAATAATGATTTTTCGAATCATTATTGTGCAAGCGAGACACTGTGAATGTTTTCAAAAGATATCAGCTCCGTTCATATTGCGTATTCCATATGCGAGGGGTGGGGCCACTTCCGTACACGGACGTTGAACTTGGGAAAATAAAACCAGACATGCACAATCGTAGTAGAAATATAAGGTTTTTAGAGTGCATTAAGATAAGTAATTATAAATAAATAAATGTAATGTATATCGTAATTATCATAAAAGATATCTACACACACATATATGCATGTGTTTATGTGAGTGTTTTACAATAATAATATAAATTTTTATAAATAAACGCTCCTCTTACACGCCTGCTTTAAACACACCCTATATTAAGAGGAACTTTTGTTATTTAAGGGATATCTTTTTGTCTCTGATTCATAGGCATATAGTTGTATGCCGGGCGGATCTAGCAAACCTTCAAGAGAGAGCAATAAGTTGGACGAAACATATCATGAGAGATATGTCATTTTTCTATAAACCCGCTCATTTTAAATCTTGATCACATTTTTAGTATTGAATCCTTTTAAATCAGTGATAGCGCAAGGGCAACGCTGGTCCCCAACGGAACATTCAAAGCACCAGTCCCAGAAGCAACGGTGAAAGAAGGGCAGTTTTCTCCGTTGCGTTTTTCTATTGATGAGAGAGAACTAAGGTCTGATTACCGAAAAGGCTCGGGAAGCTTGAGCTTCCCCTCTGAATCTGAATGGGGGGGGGAGGGCAAAATGACTGAAGAACTGCTATAAAAATTTAAAATTTTGTTTTTAAATGATCTTTTCAGTTATTATAAAGACTTTTAATGAAGAGAAAGTAAAAAGCTATTTTTAAGGTTTTTCAGAAGTCATACTTCACGTCGCAACAGTTCTAAATTGGTTCAGTTTGTGATGCCTCCTGCTTGGGACATAAGCTCCAGCTGAGAGAGTTTTTTCTATTATGGGGAACATTTGGTCGGCAGAAAGGGGTAGACTTTCAATATGTAATGTTAAACATCTTCTAAATGTCAAAATTAATTCTGAACTTTCATGTTGTGATTTTTATGATGTCATCAAAACAAACAAAGAATTCCTGAAAAAAGCCAAGTCTAATGAAAAATACGAACAAATAAATCAAGATTAATGTTCCACTAAGGTAATGTTTTTTGTTTACTTTTTAAAGTAATTTCAAAACTACTGTAAAACCTCGTTACAATGAACTAAACTATTATGAAGATTAATGAAAAAATATTTTTATCAAATGAAAATTTTCGATTAATGAATAAAATATTTTTATCAAAGGAAATCATTAGAACTAATTAAATCAATGAAATTTCATTTTAACAAAGAAAATATTTTTATCTTAGAAAATCATTAAAACTTTACTTTTCCCAAACAAAAAAGGGAGTTGAGGGTCCGAAATGAGACTGAGCTTCTCCACACTTCAAAGGTTAATCGGGCCCTTTAGCGAACATGGGTTTAGCAGTGCATTTAAGAGCGATCAAGGGGGAGTTGAGATTGCTTCCTCTTGGATCCGCCACTGGTTTTATGGATCCCTGACGCTCCAGTCCCCCCCCCTCCCTAAAAAAAAAAACAATCAATCCCTTCCAGTTATAATAAAATTTTATACAGTCCAAATGTGAATCATGGAATTCAGCCCACCCAGTCATTTTGTAAACGTTTCATTAATGCCCTTAGTCCAACTGAGTAGTTCACACAAAATCCCCGTTTCTTCAACAAATATTCGGCTTTAATGGAAAGAAATATTTCAGTCCTCTAAAACATACATACCATGTCCGGAGAAGTCTGTATCTAGTCATTGGTTTCAAAGCGTAAGCAATGCTTACGCTAGCAAACGATTTTCAAAATTGAATAAAAAATTTCAATACTTTTATTTAAAATTTTGTAAAAATTCTATTTATAGCTGGTAGACCGCATAGTTAAGGCTTTGGACTAATAGCCGGAAAACTGTGAGTTCGGTACCCAGTCTGCTACTGTTGATCACAGTGTGTATGTTGTTAGTGCGTGTTAAATTCGTGTTTTCGAAAATACTGCTGGCGTACATTAACAGCTTCTGGAGGATGTTATTATTCTAAAGTTTCTCGCCTTCTGGTAAGGATATAAATTGTAGAAAAGAAATCTCTGGGTAGAGAGCAAGTAGTTCTAAGCAACTATTCGGTAACATGAGCAGCCCTCTAATGGTATTCAACAGTTTGACATACATATTTACTTCTAACTGCTAAAAATACTTAATATGTAAATTTCAAATTATTCTCTTTCACGAAACCAAATTGAATTTTATAAAAAAATTACAAAATATAACATTTTCTATAGTTATATCAGTTAAAGTTTGCAAAACTATGTAAGACTGAATATGTTTCATTGGTTAGATAAAAAACTTTTTTGTCATTTCATAGTTTCTCTGAAAATTTGGGGATTGCATAGAAAATGAAAATGTGAAAAGCTTCAGTTTCGTGCTCTGTTCTCTGATTAAACGTTAAAATACTTAAATTTGCACATGATTAAAAAATTAAAAATACTTTTAAGCAAGTCTTTGTATGTTAACGGCTCTGGTAAAGAAGTATTTATTTCTAATTTAGGCTCAAGGAATCATTTTTCTAAAATTTAAACTTTTATTTTAAAAAATCCTAAAACATCTTTATATTTTGGCAATTTACCAAATTTTCATAAAAAATGTTTAAACATTCAATATTAGGATATTTTAAGACAGTTTTTACAAAGAGATTTTAGTAAAAACAGTCATCTTTAACTTTTGCGATTATTACGAACGTTATTTCGATTGGAATAAACCTCCGAAGAAACGTAGATTGTAATGCAATGTTTGATCAAGATCGCCAAAGCATAAGTTTTAATAGAGAACTTATGAGTTAAATCATCATAATTTTCGCAGTAAACAGGTTTAGAACTTCAGTCAGAGTGAAAAGCACTAGAGCACTTTTTATTCAAAGGTAATTTTACATTATTTACAAAAAATATTCTTGAAATAAGCTCTACAAAATGAGGTAACAATAATATACAGAGAATATGTAACAACAATTATGTACATAGAAATACTTTTATTCTCATAAAAACACACTTTTAAATATCCACTTATAAAAATAAGTTACTTCAGTTTATAATTTTAGATTATTCGAAAAGTAAATTAAACCATTACTAAGAACTAGTCATATAGTAGGTCTATACCGAAATCTTATTACAAGCAACATTTTCAGAGGGTACAGCGAACTTAAGCTAAATTTTGAAAATGAAAATTATGTAACTTTTAGGTCCAATGAAAGTGACATAATAATTTGCACTGACTTACACTGCTCTGATATTGTTATTTGCACAGACACTATATTATATGTCAGTGCAAATAACAAACTGTTTCGAAAAAATTCACCAGTAAATTAATATCACAGTTTATGATATTCCTAATTATTGGGGACAGATAAATCATGACTTTTTTTTCCCTTTTCATCTTATTGCGTTTGAAATTTTACACTTTCCCCAGAAAATAGGTAGCTAAACCTGAAATTAAAAAAAATTAAAATATTGAGTGAATGCGAAGTGTCAAAATTACCTACTCAGATAGTTTTTTTCTAAAATTTACCCCAGATTTCATTAAAATACAGTTATTTGTACGCTTTAAAGTGGTATTAAAATTATATTTGTTTGAGTCTTCCAGAATAAATTATAGATGGCAGCACTTTCTTAATATTTTTCTAATCAGTTCTCTAGATAGAAAATTTTCACGTCACCCTTGGCTTGTACTTTCGGCTAAGAACTTGAAGGTTAATGGATTCCCCCCCCCCCCATATCTTTGAGATTTTTTAGTTATTTATGAATATAAGGTTGTCATTAGCTAACTACGACTCCTATTAGAACCTCTAGTTTTGAATTTTTTATCGAAATATTTCTTCAAGACAGCATTGAGTCTTGGAGTTAAGAATGGATTTTAATATAGCAGCAGCGAAATGTACCATTCGTTTGTTTAATAAATATGAAAGTGATAGTTATTTATGAAAGTGTTGCTTGCGAAAATCCTTCTTCCACGCTTAAAATTAACAAAAAAATTAAAAACAATTGTACTATCGAAATGCAATTATTTTCTTCATAAAAAAAAACTTTTAACGATTGTTTACTTTCTGTGTGATTTTTTAAGAGTTGTGGTTTTAAATGGAGATCCAGAGGAGTTAGTAAAACAAATTATTATTTCCCTTTTCTTTCTTTAATGTTAGGTTATTGACTTTAGTATCATGTATAAACCACATTCGTTTACTGTGAAGTCGATGATCGTAACTAACTACAGTCTAACTAAGCCCTGCATTGAAAAATATAAAAAAATCAAAAATTACTGTGTGTGTTTCAGTTTTTCTTTTTTTCTTCTCCTTCTCTGAAACCGAATTAATAATAAACGGGGATGTACACAAAGTCTTTGTTGTTATCTGTTTTGTCTCGAAATTGCGGATTTATATTTTACAGGATATTTTTTTACATACTCAATACTCTGGTGTCCAAAATTAAGATCGCAAACAAGTTTTTCCCAATCATTCAAATTTGATAACAGTAACATTTTTGAAATTTGTATCCATATATTTTGAGGAAGGAATAGCAGAAATTTAGACTCCAGTTTAGAATAAATGGAATTTAGAATAAATTTTGTAAAATAACGTTGAATTTGCCAGTTTAAACATCTAGGATTTTTGCCAGCAGTTTTGTGAAAATTTTTTTAAACCCATATGTTTGACTGTTTGTAGAGAGAATGAGTTCTCATAATCGTTTAGACAAGCGGTTCCCAAACGTTTTTATCCTGGGACCCACCTTCATCTAGAATTTTTTTTTTTCGCAACACATTACTACATAACGATAACCAATATACACTATATAAAATACAGCACATCTTTTTCATAGGTCTTTTGGAAAAATAACCACTGGAGGAATGCACGTGTAAGCTTATTACCTTATTTCAATATATGCCTATATGTATTCTTAATTTAACTGTCCAATTTTCTTTTATTATTTTAATATGTGATAGTTTTGGAATTAAGGGTTTTTAAATGTGTTGCTTTTATATTTTGTCAAATGTGCATGTTTTTATAGAAACAAATTTAGTTCAATTAGAAAGTATTTTGTTTTGATATAATGAACTTTCAATAGTTTTATTGTGTGCAAATGCACTGATGAGAAAACACAGTTGAAATAAAAATGCTAAAGGTTATTTTAATAAAGAACATTGCTCACAACTAGTGCACTTTATTTTAAAACAATCAATGAGCTTTCTTATCCTCCTTTATGTTTATTATAAATACTAGATTTAGTTATTAACTTTGTACATAGTCGCAATAAAAGTTTCCTTCAGCTATGGAAGTTTTGTTTGTATTCTTTAAATTAAGCACTCTTTCCTTATACTGAAAACAAGGTTCATTTTTTCCGCCCTTTTCGCTAGCCACCAATGGGTTGCGACCGATAGTTTGGGAACCACTGGTTTAGATGGTTGAGCGAGATCGCAAGTAGTTGGTAGGCTTGAAATTGGGAAGTGTCAAGGGAAGGTTGCATGATTGTTTCAGGTGTCATCGAAAGTGGTATCCGAGTTGTGGAATCAATTCCAAACAAATGGTAACATCACTAGGAAGATCAGCCATAGCTGTCCAAGAGCGAAGGCACCTACAAAGGTTCGGTAGTTGTCATTAAGTACACGACGACTTAGAGAGACAACGGCTGCTGCGTCTGTAAACAGAATTTCTAGTCAAACAGCATACAAAGTCGGGCAGAGAGGACACTTTACACCCGGTGTCAAGTGGTGTGTCTTCCTCTGAAGACATCGTACACGAAAGACCGTTTGTCATGGAGCAAGTAGAACACACCAAAAATGGGGACGTGTTCTCTATCATCCCTCCAATGAAAGGGAAATCGATGAATTTAGTGACAGAGGAATCCTTGTCTGCGGTGGTGCCCTGCTGGGCAGTCCGCCACCACTGCATGACTTTGGGTTATGTCACCGCATAGCGTTATAGAGATGAGGTCCTTCAAGGCTCTGTGAGTTTTTTCCAAGGTGCTGTAAGCCTGGGCTTTCTTTTTATGGCGATAATGTGTGGTCAGACAGAACTCACATCGTTAATGATCTTCTAGAAGAAGATATTCTTCGTTTGAACTGACCGCGAAGTTTGCGGATCTTAATCCTATACAGCATGTTTAGGATGGTCTAGGAAGCATAACTATGCGACTTATACAGCATTTACAGTACCCTCTAAGTGTTAAAAGACTTTTAGAATTATGGGTTTTATTGGCGCAAGTGTTTCTCACCACTCTCATAAATAGTATGATGGGTCGTTGTGGGGCTTTTATAGTGCAGGTGGGGCCACACTCTATATTAGATGGGCATTTCCCGAGGTATAAAAGGTATGGATCATTCTTTGACCATTTTTGATAAGACATGCATATTATTTAAAACCGAACCGCTTTATACTGTTATATCCGGAAGTAGAAAGTGCCTAAAAGTGAGATGTACATCGCAGAACCAATAGTCTTTGGAGAACATTTCATCCTTTAAAAGGGAAAAAAATATGTGTATGCCTACGTTTTAAATAATTAATTTTATTACGTTTAATCATGAATGAGTAATAATCATTATACTGGTTAATTAATTTGTTTATGTCTATTTTGCTTGCCGTGATCTGCCAAATTTGAACAAAATGTCTACAGAACCTTTGTAGCTATTTGAAGTCATGTTGCAGAACACTAAATATAATTATGCTCCTGGGCTGTCATATTGTTATATGGTTTCTCCTGTGATAATATGTCTCTGGGCCCAATTTTGTTTCAATAAACGGAATATTTCTTCAGTTATCCCAGATTTTGTGTTTGTGACCTTAATTTTGTGGGCACCAGTATTATATACAGAGTGAATCTAAATTCTTGGGCAAAACTTTAAGGGGTGAGAGGGCACATAATAAGGAATCAGAATCACATATAGAAATGTGGGGTTGGCAACATCGTCTTCGTATAGCTGTTGATAATCACTTCGGAAAAAAGTGCTTGAAAAACAGTGCGCTTTCCGACCATTGTTTCGCCAGAAACTAATGTATTTTTCTCCGAAAACAGAAGACTAAAATGGATAGTTTAAAAAGTTTATTTTATTTCATGGATGAAATTTTCGGAGACGAGCCTATTGTTTATAAAGCTTATTTAAGAAATTAGACGGACACTTCAATTCTTTCCCAAAAGTGATTATTACCGGATAAGATAAAACTGCGTTTTTCACCCCAGATTGCTATGTGATTACGATTCCACATTGTGTGCCCTATCACCAATTAAAAGTTTTGCCCAAGAGTTTAGATTCACCCTGTATAATATATGTATGTCTTTGAAGATCAATGACATGAAAAGTCCAAAAGGTGAATCATCCTCAAACTTCTCTTTGGATGTAATGATAATTCGAAACTGACGATTTCTTATCCGAAAGAGATAAAGGACTTGCACAGAGAGGTGATTATTTAAAGAGTCCCTGTAGATTTTTGAGAATACAGATCCATTTTCACATTTTCCAGTTCCATGGTATCAATATCTTCGTCGTTATGTTCATGCAGACATCATTTACAGACACTAGCTGTCTTCCGCATTTTTCAAATTGAACAAAAAATACTTCCTCGTACACGACCACAGTAAGACAGGAGCAAAAAACAATTTTGACCCCTTTTGAGTACATCATTGTACTTTTACGTTTGAACACATAAATACGAAGCATTTTTATCACCCGTATTTTACATTACAGTAAGTCTCTCTATAACGAACTTCTATACATAAAATTTTTCTAATGATAATTTTAATAAATAAGGAGATATTTAAAAAATAAAACTTTTTCTTGAAGGGGATTCCTGAATAACTCTCCTGTGTGCAGTAAAAAGGAACCGAAAAGCCTTTATATCAAAGTCTGCCGAAAGGCAGTTTAACTATAAATAATATTCCGCAATGTTGTTTTACAATTGAAGTATAAAATTAATAAATTAATATAAAATTATTGTGTTGATCAACTTGCAATAAAGCACTGCAACATTAAAAAGTTGTAACGGAAGTTGATCAGGTCGTATCCGTCATTGCAAAGGCGCTGCGGTAGGGAATTCTCTTCTGTGCACTTCGTTATGTCCTGGCATGGACCAGCATTTGCTAGGCCAGGGATGGGCAAACTTTTTCGGTCGCGGGTCAAAAATCGAAAAAAAAAAAAAAAAAAAACCTTTGGCGGGCCAAGATAAATTTTTCTGAAATTTTTAAAAACAATATACAAGTATTACAATTTAAATATGTTAATGAGATGAATGAAATTGTGATTTCATTTTTTAAAGTTCGTTATATTGAGATTCGAAGTGAGATGCACTGATTCTAAGGAATGAGGCTAAATGCTCATCTGTCTGTGTACTTCTGAAAGAATGCTTTCTAAGGTTCATAGTTGAAAACACTTGTTCACATATATAAAATGAAGCAAATATAGCACTGACTTTCTGGGGGTGAGATATTAAATTTGGGAAACTTACTTTCGATAATGCTTTGTAAAACTCTCGCATATTTAGATGATTGTTAGATTGCAACTCAATTAATTCAAGTTGCAAATCTGACCTCACTGCTTCACAATTTACGTTGAAAGGCATGGTAAAAATATTCAGTTCCGTTTGAATGGCACTGAAATTTTGAAATCTGCGTTTGAACTCAAAATGTAGTTTTTTGAAGCCATCTTCATAATTCTTAATATGGATATATAATAAATAAATATATTTTTTCTTTTAATTTCCGTCGGATCGGCAAATTAAAATTTTATCCGCGGGCCGGATAAAACCTTCCGACGGGCCGGATTTGGCCCGCGCGCCGTAGTTTGCCCATCCCTGTGCTAAGCTGTACCCATCATGCCAGGAAACCATGATGGACATAGAAGGGGGGATCGCTGCCATCGCGTCTTTTGAAAGATTTGAGGGAACAGTCTGTCTGTTCCTTCAGCAGTCGTTTGGATACAAATAAGATCATGTCGGAAGGCGCTTTATCCCTTTCATGCGCGGTGTCCTCGCCGTGAGGACACCCAACTCTGACGTTTTGACTGTTGCCAGTCACGAAGAATAGATTTGATTTCTATAAAAATAGTTGCGGGTGACATAGCTCCACGAGAATTCTTTACTTTTTAGCACGCCATTTCCCGTAAAAAAATGTAACGATTATTTTTTAACAGCACTGTCATCTGCTGAAAAATGGAAGAACGCGAGAACAGCTGGACAGATTTGCCCAATGCTGAAAAAAAGGCAGCCGTTTCCATCGCTCGACTTAACTACCAGCAAGATGGCGGACGATCGAAACGTTCATCGCGTGCCACAGATCTAGAGACCCTTTTTTGACGACAGCTGCGACGATGAACGACTGACGATGAACGTTCCGATCGTCCGCCATCTTGCTGGTAGTTAAGTCGTGCGATGGCAACGGCTGCCCTTTTTTCAGCATTGGGAAAGGGTTAAAACCGGTGAGTTCGCTACACAGAGACTCGACCGCACCACTATTCTTTTCCCTCATCCGAGTGGTGGAAGTTTTTGCACACACCTCGTCACTTATGAACCGAAGCCGGATTCGTTTTGGAGGAAGGAGGATGGCCTGCGGCGGCGTTCGTCGCCTTGCGTCGCGGGTCTTCCGGGTCGGAGTCCGAGTCCCTTCCCCTGACGCCGCCGCCCTTCCTGGCCGGGGCGGGCGAGTCCGAGTCCACCCCGGACGATATCCTCCTCAGCTTGATGATGATCTCGACGGAGAGGAGGAGGACGAGCACCCCCAGCACGATGCAGGTGGGCCCGATCACCAGCCAGGGCGTGTTGTCGTGCCCCTCGGGCGGCGCGAAGAGTCCGGCCACCAGGATGACCACCCCCAGGGACAGCAGGAGCGAGCCGCAGATGAAGATGCAGATGAGGGTGCTGCGGGTGGCGGCCCTCCGGTTCTCGCTCTGCTTCTCGTGGTCGAGGCCGCTCCGGCGCAGGGACTGGTTCGTGCCCCGCTCGTCCTCCGACTTCTGCCGCTGGGTGCGCAGCAGGATCACCCCTGGAATCGAAAAAAAAAAAAAGAAGTGTTAGAATGCACGCATAGGAAATTAAAAAGTAGACGCTTTCGCATTCACAATTTTTTTAAAAACAGAACTCAAAAGTAAAAGATCACTGAGATGCTTGATACTTCCAAGGAGTGGAGCTCGATCTTAACGAGAACCTGCTGAGGCTGAATCGAGCGCTTGCCACAGGTTGCTGGGCTATCTTGGCACTCGTACACAGTGGCGTACACAAGGGGGGTGTGGGAATAGGCGTTCAACCGCCCTCCTTACCAAAGAATTGTGAGCATAAAATTCTTCGCTGTTCTCAAAAACTGTTCTCAATTTTTAACATAAAGCTTTTTAACATGAACATTACTCTAATAACACCCCCTTAAAGGAAGTCTGCATATGCCACTGTCTGTAAAACGCGAGCTTATTATTCGTAGTGCCTGTGTAAAATCAGAACTCAAATTTTAATATTATAATAGTTTTAAATAGGCACAGCATACAACTCCCCCCACTTTTTTTTTTTCATAATATTGTACTTTCAACCTAAAGTTATGTTTAATTTCACAGCTATAACTCGATTAGAAGTCCGTTAAAAAATCAATCATTCAGACTTTCTCAATGTTCAATATGGTGACCGTTCGGCCAATGTTTACATCCAGCCGTTGCCATTCACAGTGAAGAAATATAATCGATTTTATAATACTTCTTTCCCATGTTTCAATTTATTCGTACAGTTTCTTAAATTAATTATGAAACAAATTCCTACATAAATATTTCTTAATTACAGCAGCTTTGTCAAATTAGTTCTCAGTGCGCTGCCATTCAGTTCATGAGCTTCATGTTTCCGCTAATGTTTTCATCTAGTTTTTACCGTTTGCAACGTAGAAGTATCGTCGTTTTGGTATGTTATAGTGTAACACACACACACACACACACACAGAGAGACAGAGAGACACCGGAAAACACAGCTAGACACTCCTTAGACTTTATAGTATTAAATAACTCCAGTAGTATCATAGAAGCTCTTCTCAATCTTATTTTATACCTGTTTTAGAATGGCATTGACTTCTGCAAACAAACAAAAAACACTACTAGTCAAAGACTACAAAGAGAGATTTTGAGGTCCTGATTTCAATGCTTTGCCAATAGCAAACAGATTATAAATATGCGTTTAAATACACCTAGAAGACCATTTTAGACGATTACAGCAATAGATATAATATCATCTAAAGCTTTCTGTATGAGATTGTAATGCTTTAAGCTGAAGTAAATGAAAAACTGGAAATCATATTAAATACATCCTATAATTATAATCCTCTGGTGCCTATTTTACATGAAAAATACTAAAAGTAACTAATACTAAAAATACTAAAAGTAACTAATACTAAATACTAATACTAAAAATATTCGAATAGACATAAATAAATTCCCCCAATTTTTAACACTGATTTCAATTTGGAATTAGTCGTGGAATTTCTGTGTAGCAGATCCTGAAACACTTCCATTTTAAGTCGACTTTACATTTCTGGTGAAGAGCTTGGCTAGTCACGGAAAATTCCGAAATCCCAAGCAACCTTACTGGGGACGGTGTTTATTGTTACTCTTACTATATTGCTTGTATTGAAGTTAAGATGGGGAATAACGGCACTATATTCATTTGACTTTTTGCAGGAGATACACTTCTCATAATTCTCCATTCAATACGACAGGGAAACATCTAGTTCCCTGTCGTATAAGAAAAAGAATAAACTTTAATTACAAGAAAAAAGAATAAACTTTTTTTTTTGTTACTGCAGTATCTGTGTAACCCTAAATTGGAACAAGTATCTATTTCCATTTTATTGTGTGTCAATATATATCATTTTAATTGCCGGCATAATTTTGAGCATTTTCAATGCAAGGCGGTGATTTGCCACTTTCTGCAGCAGTGACAACCACCAAGAGGTAAATGGCATTGCCTTCTTCCTGGCACCTTGACAGATGAAATTGAGCCAGATACCCCCTTCATCTGCGGAAGAAGCGATGTATATTATTTATTTTATTTTTTCTTCTCGCACATGTAATCTTCAGTTCAGTTGATACGTCTGTCGCGAGTAGGGATAGCTTGAAACTCTCAAAAAAGATCTTAAAAAAGACTTGGCTATTACTCTAAGGTTGTTGTCTTTTTTTTTTTTTTTTACTTTTTAAAGATGTTAGGTCTTACGTCTGTGTTTATGTTTGGCGGAACGGCTTTGATGCCACCAACTTATCTTGGGTGCCACCGAAAATTTTATTTTACAGTTATAAAAATAATTTATACTTATAAATAGAGAAATGTTTATAATGCGTCGTTGAAGTAGCTATATTTAAGACCTGGTGTTTTTTAAATGGATGATGCTCTTGTGTTCCATAAACTTTTATCTGCCGTAGATTCAAGAGAGAGCTTATATTGCATTTTTGCATACGCCTTATGACACGTTTATAATAAATTAAATAGGCAACCCCTCGAAGTGAGATTTTTATTTTTTATTTTACGTATTTAAAAAATGTGCGAATGAAACTTTTCATAATTTGTAAGATTAAGACATTATTTTCTTAAATATAAAGAATTTTCAAGTAGGTTATCTGGTTTGGAATCCCAAAACACGATAAGAAAGAAACTGCCGGTGGTCCTTTGTACTTCATAAAACACTTTATTACTTTACTCATTTATTAAAAGGATGTCGATTTGAAATTGGAGACCAAATTTCTCTAAATATGCTTTTCTTTTAGGAAGAAACATTTTACTAAACAGTTAAACATAAGATTTACGGTATGTATATATATGCATTTTTTAAAGAAAGAAATAAAAGCATAATAAATAAGAAATAATAATAGGAAGGTTTGAGAGGTACATTCTATGTACACGATTTATAATAAAAACGGCATTATTTCAAGTATATATTCCAGGTAATGAACACTAAAAGCTGATAGCTGCATTATAAATCATCACACCTATCATGTTACTTCAAATTAAGAAATGATACTTTTTCATTTTTTTCTGCTGCGGATTTACGTATATTTACTGCTATTTACCCTCTCCAAAACCACATCATTTAGGAAGCATTTATGGTAAAACTTTCTGTATGAATTTATATCTCAATATCTAATTCATTATGCAGACTGGCTTTTTATTTATAAACTATTTTTTTGTTGTTTACGTTATCGTACATCATATGCTGTTATCTTTTTAAAATTACGTATTTTTTGAGACCTTTTGCTCTCTTCAGAAATATATTTCAAAACAAAGGTTAAAAAAATCGTTTTCGCGATACTCTTCACTTTAAAAAATGATAGTTTGTGAAAATCTTGTATTTTAATAATTCAGGTGTAAAAATTACTTCATTTGAGTAACTGACTACTTTAAAATAGAAAAAGAATGAAAGTTTACAGAAATTGCTTCAGAAGTGAATACGTTCGGAACTGAAATTGATCAGATGAAAAAATTTACTAAAGCCGCATGCAAACTAAGTTAAATATTTTTTAAAAATCTTTTTATCATATTTGTTTTTGTAAAAAATGTTTTAAAGATTTCGATGAAAATCTGTTTGATGACATAGGAATAAAGAACAAGTCACTTTAACTTGTTTTTTCCAAGGACTATAAAAACTGGTGGAAGTTTTACTATGTTCAGGGAAGCTACTCAATACTTGTAATATTGATTCCGCAAAAAATTAATTTCGGGTAGTGTATGAATGCAAATTGAAGAGAAAAACGATATTACAGTGTATCTTAAATATTTCAATTAAATATTTCATATATTAATTGTCAAGAGTGGCTAATAGCCCACACATTCAATTGCATTAATTATACATTTCAAGTTGTTATTTAAACATATTTTAAAAAGGTTAATTACACAGTGGAATGGATAAAAGCTGCAAACACAAGGTAAAAAAAGTAGCCATTTGTACAAGAATAAGAATTTGTTTTGATGATTTTATAATTCTTATACGTATTTACAATTCAAACTCAAAAAGTCAGTGACTGGTTTACTGTCTATTGCAGGCTCGTTTACATTAACAACGAAATTAATTTTTAATTAATAAAGACCTATTATAATTAGATACATAGTAACAAGAAAATTTCAAGTTTTAAAAAAGGAAAAAAGTCCAAGTACTTAAACTTTAAATGATGGAAAATAAGCCTCGAAGCCTTTTCCTTAGACATACAATGTACGTTACATGCTGAAGACATCATTTAAGTGCTGAAAAGTTCCAATTCAGATTTTATTGGACACTTGATTTATAGCAAGAGTTGTGTGAGCTTGCACCATAATTTGATAGACCAGACAGAAAACGAGTACTCAAAATATCCAAAAATTCTTTGGAGATCGTAAAGATTTGAAGCAATAGCAACATTTCGATGAAAAAATTCGGAAAGAGATGAACATCAAGCAATAAATTGTCCAAGTGATCAAGAAAAAGGAAATTCGCAAGCAGCGTAAACTGAAAAGAGTGACAGCTGAAAAGTTCCAATTCAGACTTCATATAGGACTCATGATTTATATCAAGAGTTGTGTGAGCGTACACCATAATTTGATAGAAGGAAAACGAGTACTCAAAATATCCAAAAACTGTTTGGAGATCGTAAAGATTTGAAGCAATAGCAACATTTTGATGAAAAAATTCGGAAAGAGACGAACATCAACCAAGAAATTGTCCAACTGATCAAGAAAACGAAAATTCGCAAGCAGTGTTATGGCCTTATCACACTAAAGGGAAAATCCGAGCAACTTCGCGCTGGACCAACTTTTCCGACGGACTTGAAGGCGTGGTTATCTTTAAGGGTTGCAAAAGTAAACAAACTCTCTCCGACACCAAATAGTCATCGCATCGCTGATTTGGCGTGCAGGTTCTTATTTTACTTATCGTGCGTTGGTATATTTACATCGGATCGGAAGCAATTTCGGCAGCATCGGATGGGCAGCAATCTCTAATTCCAAAGTCCACTTGAACGCGGCCATAATTTTATTTACACGTGATTCTGACATCGAGCCAAGCCGCCAAGCTTCGAATATAGTCGCCATTGCTCGAAATTGCTTATGACGCAGCAGAAAGAAGTACTCTGATTGGCCGAAATTTGGTCCGACTCGGATTTTTTCCTTCGGAAAGGAAAAAGTTAAAGTTCGCGGTCGTCAAGGTAACGGCGGAGAAAATCCGCCGGAAACTTGATTTGCAAGGAAAGTTGGTCGGATTTTTGTCAGTGTGATAGCCCTATAAAATGTAAAGAGTGACAGCTGCTTATGGAAGACAACGAGAAATAAGCAAGGTGTAGAAAATGAAAAGGATTAATTAAACAGCCCGCTTATGTAGAGTGATATTTTTTTTCGTCTGTTGAGTAAAGGTTTTCGGTCGAATACACTACTGGATTTGGGTAAAAAAATCTCGAAAAACACCAGACTTTATTGAAAGATGTTAAAAGCCAAAGCTATTGAGATTGGTTCTATAGTTGAAGAAACACTTGCATTTTCTTTTATGAAGTTACGGTTATGTTGTTTTATAACGACTTTTTCTCTCATCACACACCTTCCCGGACTATTTATATAAAATGAACAGATCTACCTCACAGATTTGTTAATGCAGCAGTCAAGGTTCTGCATTCCATTGTTTTCGCCTCAATTGCTTAAACAATATCGAGTCAAAAGATATACTAATAAATTATTGGAGTAATGGGATACAAATTTATTAAATAAAAATAATAGTGCTCTAAAATAATACAGGGTACTGAATAAATGCAAAACAATCAGTCAAAATATATACTATACATACATTACCAATAAATTCTACAATGGATCTAAGCGATTCAGATTAATAATGAGAATTTTTTTTTCCTTTCAACATTTTTTAATCATCTAGTCTTTATTAGTATTATATAATTCATTTTGCAGAATATTCTTTTATCTTTCAATATGTTTTCTTTTCTGTGTACTCTCTTTTTTGGTTCAAAAGGAAAAGAAAACTTTCAAATTTTATGTTAAAAATCTAAATACGTATGTACTCTGCCCGAGCATCTATCTAGCCTACAGTATTTAATTTTTTTAGGTCATTATATATCAAACTTCTTCAACTTTATTACTTTTTTTAAAATTATGTCGAAATTCTTGAACCATAATCATGTTCACAAACAAAGTTAAATATACATTTGATGCTAACCTGAAACGTGGGTTGCTCTGGAGGTTGGTTACTGCTATCATTGTTACAGAACAGAGCAAGGAAAAAAAAAGAAAGAAAGAAAAAAAGTATGAAAATCTGAAACACTTTTAGATTTTAAATACGCACCAAAGTGCTATACATTAAAAGCCTATCATAATTTATGTGTCGTCCCTATTTTTCTTCCTTATTCCATTAAGTTGGAAAGTGTATCATTATTCATGAGTGTGCCGTATTTTTCTTCCTTGTTCCATAAAATCCATCTTTGGAATCGAAATCCATCTTAAAATCGCCTACTAAAACTATTTTACAATCTTCGCCAAGTACATTCCAACTATACTTCATCTTTTAAATATTGTTTCGAATGCATAATCGATGAATGCGCCGGTATTTGTCTTTCTTGGGGCGTTACTTTAACGCCCCGACTCTCGCCAAGGTGGTGATAGTTAAACAAATATAGTTACCATGACGGTTTTTGTATTTATGTGGTAACCGTAATTTAGAATTAAAATGGCGATTTAATTCAACATCTAAGTACAGCATCCCATTACTTTCTTATTTATTTTGAGTTGCCAATTAAAGTAGCTTTAATAATTAAGCGTCTTCATATTCCTCAGCTCTTTCTTGTTCCATAAAACACATCTTGGAATTGGAATCTATCTTAAAATCGCTTATTGAAACTATTTTACAATCTTCGATAGGCAAATTCTAACTACATTTTTCCTTTGTAAAAATAAACTGTTGCGTTTGCCAGTTTCTAGCCATATTCGGAAGATAAGCTTGGTTCGGTTTTGAAGTTATTTTTTGGCAGCAAACTTGGCGATCAATTATCAAAAATTGCAAATAGGGGAATGTGTAAAACTGTTAGTGAGAGAACTAAGCACTTGGTCAAAAGTTTGTCATAAGAGTTCGCTTACGTGCAAAAGCTATATAATATCTAAATTAAAAAAGCTGCAAATTTTTGAGTAAATCATAGATAGGGATTTTAGCATTAACAATTTTATTTTAATATCTATGATTACTAAAAATTTTATATTAAAATGTCGGTCCAAAACTTATTTCTGCTGCCGCTGTTGTTGTTTCTTATGCCCTCTGGTAACCGCGAAGCGATGCCAGATCCTCCATATAGGACAATGGAAAGGACAGCTATACAATATAGGAAAGTGGACAGCTTCTATTTTTAATTAGCCCCAGTGGGAGGAACTTCGAATTTTCTCGGGGGTCTTCTAATTTTGAGCCAATTCCAGGTGAGAGACCTAGCACCTGAAATCGGCACCCACAGAGGTATCGCTTAAACAAGGAAGGCATTCGAGTCACGAACAGATTTTACGTACACCAGCTCCTATTATCGTATACGGTTCCGCAACAACCCAGCCGAGAGAGGTTTTACCCTCCCAAGCACTGTCCAAGCCGGTGCTGCTTAACTTTCCGTGTTCTTATGGTAACGGAGCTTAGTGACTAGCCACGAAAAAATTTATTTCTGGCTACTATCTCTGGTTATCTGCTGTCTATGGAGGTTGCGCTGATTTTTTTAAATTTGTGCGCCCCAGGTATTCATTATTTGTTTTGAAGATAGAGTCTTTTAGCACTAGAGTGCTATTTAGTTTGCGACGGTTTTTTGTGTAACATATTTTTGTGGGCAATATTTGCGTCGACACATTTTCGTTGCATTTTTCAATTGCAATCACTTTTCAAGAGTTGCCAAACAGTAGCAAGGTAGTGAAATGTAAAAAGGTGTGAGAGCTGGCAAAAAAAGGCAATTTATCGCCCAGTTTGGTGCCAAAAATAAGTCACCAAAACTAAACCCAGCTTGGCGGTATTTTCTATATTAACTTCTTCGTTCCAGCGGTCTACTTAGGTGAACCTTCTTGTTTCCACTGTTAATACTATCCTTTAAGAATTGTTGTTGTTCTGAACTGATGTACACATTCTTGAATGCTTTAATTTTGAATAAATGATTTTAACTCATTTGAATGAGTAAATTCTGCACATTGACGCACACACACATTTTATTTTTGTTTGCTGTTACACAAAAGAGGATTTGATACAAAAGACTATTACTTATGAAATTTCCTCTAAGTTGAATTTGTGAATATATATATATATATATATATATATATATATATATATATATAATAGTTAACAATGAAAAAATGGCATATAAATTCAAATCAAGCATCCATAATTAAGTATTTAGAAGATATCCTATCTTTTTAATGCGAGGTATGTCTTATTTGCAGTTTATGTTGTGTTTTACTTATTAGTTATAAATAAATCTCAATATATAAAATTCTCCTGTCACGGTGTTAGTCACTATACTCCTCCGAAATGGGTCGATCGGTTTTAATGAAATTTGATATATATATTCGTTAGGTCTGAGAATAGGCTTTTAACTATGTCTCATACCCCTAAGTCATAAGGCGGTCCACCCCAAAAGTTTTAGCCCCAGAGTGCTATTAATTTCCATAAGGTTTTTTTGTGTAGACATTGGCGTGTCGAATCACTTTTCAAATGTGTTTGCCAGATAACGAGGAGAGGGGGGGCGTTAATAAAATCTTGAAAGTCGCACAAGGTTTGCAATTTTTGATAATTGATCGCTAAATGGGGTGCCAAAACGTGACAATTTATTATAAATATATTTCGAGTATAGTTAGAAAACGCCTGGCGTATATTGTAAAACAGTTTTATTAGGCGATTTTAATATAGATTTCTATTCCGAAGAAATGCTCTGTGGAACAAGAAAGGAAAACACGGTACACAAATGGATTATGATGTCCATTCCAAACAGTATTTAAAATATCTTTGCGGTATAGTTGGAATAGGCCTACAGGAAGAATATGCCTGGCGAAGTTTGTAAAACAGTTTCAGTAGGCGATTTTAAGATAGATTTCGATTCCAAAGATGTGTTTTATGGTACAAGAAAGAGTTGATTCCTATTTTAACGCCCCCACTCTCGCCAACCTAAAAAATCTCCAATCGTGATGCAACAAGTATTTAATGCACTAGTTTGGCGAGCTTTGCAGTCATGGGTCTCTGGGAGTTATGCACAAGTTTCAACGGTACTTACGTATTATCCCGGCGGTCCGCCAAGACAAGCAGTTTTTTACCAAGATAAATGCCGGGCACATGAAATTGTTGATGGTTTGGAATACGATTGGCAACAGTTTGCCAGCAAATTTGACGAAAAAGTAGTTTGGCGGAAGTGACAGCCGGGATAATACGTAAGTACCTATCGGTACTTACGTATACTTTTCGGGAGAATTACGGGAGATCTTTTCAGCGCTCCCAAAAGAACTAGATGAAAACTAAAGTAAACAAATTAGCGATAAACGCACCAGTTAAGGAATTTGAAGACACTTAATTATTACAACTACATTAATTGGCAGTCCAAAATAAATAAAAATGTAACGGCATTCTGTATTTACATGTTGTTCCAAATCGCCATTTTAATGCTAAATTACGATTTCCACATAAATGCAAAAAATTGTCATTGTAACTGCATATGTTTAATGATCGCCACCTTGGCGAGAGTCGAGGCGTTAAAGTAGGAATCAAAACCCAAGAAAGACAAACATGGTACACGCATGGATTATGATGCGCATTCGAAACAATATATAGAACGATGAAGTGTAGTTGTAATATACTTGACGAATATTGTAAAATAGTTTTAGTAGGCGATTTTAAGATAGATTTCGATTCCAAAGATGGGTTTTACGAAACAAGAAAGAAAAATACAGCACAGTCATGAATAATGATGCACTTTCCAACTTAATGGAATATGGAAGAAAAATAGTGACGACGCATAAATTATGATACGATTTTAATATATAGCACTATAGTGCGTATTTAAAATCTGAAAATGTTTTAGATTTTCATCCTTTTATTATTTTTTTTGGACAAAATTTTTTATGGAATGACTATCAATAAGGCCAAACTATGTTTGTTTGTGGCTTAGATTTGAGCACACCATGTTTTTCACACGGACAATTATACGTGGCATGCTCTGGAGTGGGCAAACCATGCAGTTTGTTTGTGTTAGATAAAGATGGGATAACAAAATATATTGTTCACTCTATTCCGTTAAGGTATTGATATTATTTTTTAGTAAAATTATTGTAATTAGTGATATATATAAATATAAAGAATAAATTACAATGAATTAAAAGTATAAATGTTTGGTATTGTGTTACTTTTACATTCCAGCATCGTTCACAGCGCTCCATGCCTCTTCGACTGATATTCCACATCTTCACACACTTACAATAAGTTAGTCATTTCTTTCTACTAAAATAATCCTAGGAATAATTTATATGGCAAAAGAACTTTTGCCAGGTCAGCTAGTATATATATTTATTTATTTATTTATTTATTCAAAATTCATATAGCTGAAAAGAACTTGTATGAAGATCTTTTATCATTAAAAGTTTCTTGTCAATTTTCGTTTATGGGTGATAACAACTTTTTACGATTGAAATAGAGATTGGGAATGAGGCTTTTATTCGAAAAATTATCAGGTTGTAACGAAAGTTTTCCGCCAAATCTGCTTGAAAAACTAACTTCTAACTCCTTAGACAGCATTTTTGAACTTTCGGTACCAAACCTGCACAGTGTCACGTGATGCAACAAGTATTTAAAGCTGTACTCATTATTCGTTGATATTCTGTAGCTGACTTTTTGCAACACAACTGGAAGTAAATGATGGTTCTAATCCTCTAGAGTGATAATTCCATTTGACACACCTTGTACTCAATTATAACTATATTTTTTTTACAGATTTCATAACACAGAGTTATAAAGTAAGTCTCTTTCTTTCAAATGCCAAAAATCGTTTGACAAAATATGAGCAAATACGCCAACGCAAACTGTTTACTGACGATGTTTATGGTGGCGGGAAACTTTCGTTACAACCTAATATTTGAAAATGCTCTTTATACTAATCGTTTTTAAGCGTAATAGGTTTTTTTAGCCTAATTATGAGATTTTTCTTTATTTTGTGAGATTTGATTTATTTTTGGTCTGAAGAGGTTAATGTAAGTGGCTGGTGAAGTACAATTAAAATGTGTCTGACGAAGATTGCAAAACAGTTGTAATTAGCGATTTTAATATACGTACTCAATGCCAATGAAGTTCGTTCACTAAGGTTTTTGTAATTTAAGGGGACAACCTACTTTTAAAATGGCCAAAAAATTGATTTTGAGATTTTTATTTCATTAAATAGTTTATTTTATTCTAGAAAGATTGATACCAACCGTTTTTCTGTACGACAATTATTTGTTGAGATATGAAGGAAAATGTAAACACAAGTTGGACAACATACTGTAGAAGCTGCAACTAATGTTGACACTCAAAGAATAAAAGAGGCAGAAAAGAAATGTACAGAATTTAGTTTAGAAATTCGAAGAGCCAGAAAAATGCTTAACAGTTCGCAGCTTGAAGCAATAAAAGAAAACGAATGCATTGTGTATGAAAGCGGAAAATTTTAAATCGAAAAGTTCATAAAGTGAAATAAAATCAAATTTTTATGTTGCAAAGTAAAAATAAATAAATATATATGAATATAGTTATCAAAATAACTTCAAATAAGGTACTTTACCAATATTAATGCCTTTATATCCTAAAAATGTATCTTTTGTTAAGGTATGTGCATATATTTTCATATTTACATTTGTACAGCTTTTCTTTAGACTGATGTTTCTTAAGCCATATTAAAACATATTTTGGGTTAATCATTTTAAATACTCAGTAAAATTACTCTTAAATAGTAAATGTTTTTAACTTTAAAAAATTAAAATTTATGTTCAAAAACTACGATTTGATCTTTAATTGGCTTTTTCTCAAAACACTGTTTTTCAAGTTTGCGCGCATGATATTTTAAACTCTATTTAAAATATCAACTTGGAATTTTCCTCAGATGTACATTTTAATATAATGAATAAAATGAACTAAAATGGAATAGTTGTGTTTAATAAAAAAAAGTTATTATTCTAAAACTATCAAAATTTTTATGGTAATTCAAATTTTTAGATTAAATGATTTTTGAAATTTTAAATTATGAAAATAATTAAAACATTTTAGTTCAGATTGTTAATTTGAATGTTTTGTTTAATTTAGAAAAAAATTATGAGCATCAAAGGAATTCTAATTGAGATATCTTGCGCGCAGTGGGAAGTACCCTTGATTTTTTTTCCAATATTGTGTGATAAAATAATATTTTTAAAATTATCAGTTTTATAATAAACTAAAATAATACCTTTAATCAATAGAGTAATGTCATAGTAGTTAACTGAAAAAGAATTGTGTTTCTGCATGCATTCATAATTTTTAAGTAAATAATGAAAATGGATCTAAAATTTCTACATTTCCCATTTTTAAAAGTAGTCTGTCCCCTTAAAAAATGTGGTCTTATCCAATTGTAAAATGTATAAATATATGTAATTCTACACTATGTACGAATGTCACAACTTAAGAAACAAAAAAAAAAAGAATTGAAAGTTCGTATAAAATTTGCATTTTTAATGCAAATTTGCATGCAACGCTTTTCAACGAAGTTCGTTCATTAGAAAGAGCAAGAATAATCTTGCCGTCTCATATACAATTCTGACAAAGTGACGTCGGGGAAGGAAATAGCATTTAGGGACAAGAAGTTCCCAATTTTTGTCAGTGGTGAGCGGAAGCATGGAAAGGGGCGTGGAGCTACTTATCTTGCAAAATGCAAAATAATCATACAGCATGTCCAAACTAATGTTTCGCAGCGCCAAATCAGCCGAATGTTCCACTTGACACAACCTGCAGGGAGTTCTATTATAAAAATATCTACTACAACTAGAAATAGCCGTTCAGGAAAGGCTCCTGGTCGGTGGCCGATCGGGAAGTTCGCCTATTTCGTCAACATATTCTTAAAAATAGGCTTTTGGCAGTTGTAGATCAAACTCGACCATACACTTCCCCATATCACTACACAAACCTCTCAAACAGCTTTTGTGGTTTTGGAACCTCGACTAAACGCGAAAAGCAGAAGGTTGACACTTTGTCACTTGCGAAAAACAAAGTTTTGAAAAGACCATTTACTAAGCAACTGTCAGTGGCGGCTCGTGGGATACAGCACGTACAGCCGGGCTGCACTTGAAATTATCAGCACATACTTTAAAATAATTTATTCTACTAATTTTCCTAAATTGAGGTTAGAATTATGGAACTCCTACGGTAAATTAAAAAATCTCCGAAAAAAACCAAACACAAAAAAAAAAAAACGTATTGTGGCCGGATCGCTCATTTAGAAAAAAAAGCACTTTAATCTTCCCGCAATTCAATTGGGAAAATCTTTGGTACAGCCCAGAGCGCTGAAAAGAAAATTGGCAGCACTGTTGCCATGACAACGACTACGTAAGCAGCCTCTCCCGCAAAGGGAGTATGCAGCTGATACAGCCGATGAACGATTTTCTAACGGCGGCTGAACTTGAGAATTCGACTAACTGATTGGCTCGCACGAGAAGTGAGGGAGGGGGTAAGGAGAATATATGTTCGAAAACTCTCGACTTTATATTGCTGAATTTATCAAGAAGGTAAGATTGAATAGACGCTTATGAATGGACAATTACCCATCAAAGCAGTATTGTTTTTAAGTAAGCAAGAACTGGCATTTAGAGGACATGGCGAGCGAGAATATTCGTTAAACATGGGAAATTTTAAACAGCTTTTAAAATTATTAATATCTGCATTAAAACAACACCTTTTTATGGGGACATCACTGACCGATTCGCATGTTTAAAAGAAAGGAGGATTGATTTGACTTATAAAAAATAAGTAAGTTTTCTTTTTTTTTCTTTTTTTTTCTTTTCTTCTCAAGTTATCGTTACAAAAGAAAATTCTAAGGAAACTTCGAATCAGACACGGATTAATGCAATTTTGAGGATAAGAGCGGCTGGTTGAAATTTATGTCCATTTTATGGAAGTAAAATAGGATCTCTTACATATTTTAAGTAATTTCTTTTTTTTTCCCCTCGGCGAGGACTTAATCCGCCAGCTTTCGAATTCAGTAAAGATTTTCCAATCCTGTCCGGAGGAAAGGGAGGTGGGGTATGCTTCCGGCTGCACTAACAGTTTTGACCACGGGCCGCCACTGGCAACTGTGCTTCGATCTATCAAAAGATGTGGATACACATTACACAAAGTAAGACGCAAAGCATTTCTCATTTCATCGAATAAACGTCGACGTATTGCGTGGGCGAAATCTAACCTTAGTTGAACTCCAATTCATTTGGAAGAAGGTACTGTGGTCAGATGAATTTATTTTTCAAGTTTTATGTGTGCCGAAAGTTTATTAGGAAGTTTAAGGTTCATTGGCCGAAAGTTTATTAGGTAGAGGGATGAAGCGTACGATCCATTTTGAAGTGTGGGGCTTCTTGCAAGAGATTGACGTTGGTAATTTGCATTCTTGTAGGAGCACGGTACAGGTTTAAGAATACATACGCATTCTTGAAATGAAT
This sequence comes from Cheiracanthium punctorium, assembly GCA_038373885.1. Taxonomy (NCBI): domain Eukaryota; kingdom Metazoa; phylum Arthropoda; class Arachnida; order Araneae; family Cheiracanthiidae; genus Cheiracanthium; species Cheiracanthium punctorium. The sequence continues at coordinate 92,508 of JAWZYV010012827.1, read as the reverse complement.
CTAAGTCCATCAGTGCAGCGATTGTTAGGCACACTCTAAAAAAAATTCAGTGGATTACTAAAAAATATCTTGGAAACAAACATGCCATAACTTTTCTTAGTATTACTGCTAAATAAAGCCATGTAAATCAGTTGTCATACATGGTTTTATTTAGTAGTTATACTAAGAAAAGTTATGGCATCATACTTTTAAAAAAAATGGTATTCTTGTTTCCTAGAGATTTCTTAGTAATCAACTGATTAAAAAAAAATTTTTTTTAGAGTGCAGAAAACCATATCTTTTTCAACAAGATGACGCAAGGCCGCATGTAGCGAAGATAAAAAAGCATAGCTACATTCGAAACGTGTTCCTGTTTCAGAGTGGCTAGCAGCAAGTCCAGATTTTTCTCCTATCGAGAATATTTGGAGAAGACTTAATAGGAAGATGACCCAACGTCATCATTCCAGCAATATGCAACAGTTAAAAGATTATCTACTTCAGGAATGACGGAAATATTGCTACAAGCATATTAAATAGTTTAATCTCGTCCATGCATAAACACGTTGATGCGTTTATCCGTGTATGCAAAATATTGTGCACGTTGATGCAAAATATTGAATATAAATGAGATCCCATGTCTTGCCATAGAACCGTATATAATAATGAATTTTCAACAAATGATTATTCAAATTATGACGATAAATAAGCTAGTAATATTTCATAGGACAGCCTATACTCGTCATTTCACGTTCAAAAGAAGAGAAAACTTTCACCAGTGTTTCACTCTATGAAGAAATTTAAAAATATATTTTTACATCTGAAATGTGCATGGCAAATTATAGGCATTTTCAGATCAAAGGGAGTGTGCTGCATATATCAGTTATGTATCCTGAAGGCTAGCTAGGTTAGCTGCAAACTCTGACGAAAATCATTTTTCATAAAAGTATTAGCATAGAATTCTTGATTTAGCACATTTTAATCGTTTCAATAAGAGGAAACGAGATCTTAGAAGAGAAAACATCGAAAATTTTCCTTCCGTTTTGTGTATGTATGTATGTTTTAAATGTTAATTACTTCAAATTACTTTTTATTATAAAATTCAAACTATAACGAAGACGTTTCATATTGATATACAGTTTCAGACATTTTAAGAAGTGCACTGAAGAAAATCCAGTGCTGAAAATTCTGTTAGTTGTGGAGAAACCTTTTTAAATAAAGCAAGATGTAAAATGTGCGTGTGAGTTCGTCATATAGCACCAAGACAAGCGGTCCTAGGCCAATCAGATTTAATATAGGAGTTCTCTAGAAGACAGCTATCGACGTACAAAACTATAGCTTTTATAGCTTTTATAGCTTTTCTTTTTTTTAAGCGATAAAATTCAAGCACCTTTAATATTTTCACTAAGCATTAGCACATAAAAAGGGGGCTAATTCTAACAATGTAAGCATAACCTTAATGATTCTGAAAAAGAAATGGTCATTTTAATGTATTTACAGTACTTAAAAAGTGCTTAACTAAATAATTTCAAAACGTGAAAAATTCCGCGCAAGCAAAATTTTCTCACTCAACGCATACTCTTAATTTGCTAGTTTGAGCGCATGTTCTTAATTAATAAGTTCTTCAGAGGTCTGTTTCATGTCTAGTCAAGAGGTAAACTGCTTTTAAAATGATAAATCAAATTTTACTGAGATTTTACTGAGATTTTTCAAACCTTCGTCTAACAAATTTTGTTTATTGTAGTAGGAAGTTGCATCTCCAAAATCTCATTTCTAATTTATGTCACTCGTTGAATTTGCTTTTGACAGTTACACTTATCATTTCTAGAGGCAATGGCCTCAGATTTTAGGAGATTGTGAAAATGTCTGAACCACAAAACAAAATTTTAAACACCAATCAATGAGAATACGTTAAGTTCTGTAGATTATTTTTTGAGTTAGTAACTTTTAAAACTAAATATACAAGAAAAATCAATTTTAATATCTGAATAAACGATCGATAAATACAAAATAAGGAGAAAAAGTTTCATTGCACGGTATTGATCTTAAAGCGTTAGTAACCATTTTACTCATGAATCACGAATTCAGTTCGACAGTCTATATATGTATCGCGATGAAAAAATGTAAAAAAATTATTTTCAGAAGGTGGACTGTGATGATATTACATTCTATACATTACCCTGAATAAATAATTTGTTTCGGATAATAGCATAAGTTTCAACAATGAAAATAGCATAAATTTCCCCCTAATATTTTCTTTTAAGGGGTTATTTTTACCAGCAGGGTCTTTTCTCAAAGTGAACGACCTTAATTTCTAAAAGTTTCCAATAATTTTGAAAAATATAAGCAGATTCGTTGGTTATGGTATTTACATTAAAAAATTTCGTATCTACATCCATTTTACGTACTGTTGAGTAATTCTGGGTTATAGACATGAAGATTGTTAGATATGGCTTCAAAGATCCAGAAAAGCCATAAGCAGGTTTTTTTTTTTTTTTTTTTTAACTGTCAGGCTCTTTAGATATCCAAATTTAGCCACAAACTGACTAAATTGGAAGTACTGCGATGATTCAATGTAAGAGCACTATATCTGATACGTTTAAAGTAGAAGGTCGTAGTAAATTAGAAAATGTTAAATTTGTAGTTTATTTCACAAACTGTAAAAAAAAAAAAAAAAAAAAAAAAAAAAAAAAAACGTAAATAGAGAGTACACAGTAAATAGAGACTTAAAGAGAGAACTAGACTGCTTTACTCGATTTGGCTCCGGGAAGTAACATTTATCTAAGAAAAAAGGATTTATAGAAAGGTAACAGGAGTTTTCCTTACTAGAACTTCGATCCCATTAATCAATGTGAAAAAACAATCAGCAGATGCATTTCAATCAGAGTTGGACAAAATACACCGAGAATGTATTTTCAATACAAAATACATTGATTCAGACACTAAAATACTTCTTGAATTAAAAAAAATGCAAAATACAAAATGCATGTATTTTCAAAATACAGACAAAATACACGTAAAAATTTTAAAGCATTTGAATTGGTGAAAAGCTAATTTTTCCACCAAAGATCTCTTTATTTTATTTAAATACATTTTAACAAGAAAAGCAATCTTAATGGCTGTGTTAAGGAAGAGGGGCTGTTTATTTATTTATTTTTTTATTTAAACGTTGCTTTTCAAAATTTTACCTTTATATCAATAAGATCCGAAACAGACCATTTCTGAGAAATTGCATTAATACTCAAACGCAATGAAAACTATACAATTTCAGAATGTGAACAATGAATAGTCTTTTGTTCCAAAATGGTTTATAAAAACTTAAACTTCCAAAAGTCTCCGAACGAAAAATAAACCGCTACATATAATATTTATTATTTATTGATTTTAGGTTAATGTTTTAATATGAATACTCAGCTAAATCACAACCTAAAAAAATTCAAGTTTTGTCTTTCAGTGAATTTTCGAATTTCTCGTGAATTTAAATATTTTGCATATTATCTAAGTTTTCAGCTTCCGTAACTGACACTGCTCCTTAACTTTTTAATTTTCATATACAGACGAAATTTGGAAACATTTTTAATTAAGAATTGCACAAAAGGTTTCAAAATCATCTAGAATTGAAATATTATTCACCCCATCCTATTACGGGAAGCTGTCACTCTAATGGTCAGGAATTTGGGGTGTTTTACTCCATATGTAACCGAATGCTTCTTAAAACCCCTTAAAAAGTCCTCCACTTAAGGCATTCATCCCCCTTAAGGCTGATAGCATTCGTGTACCTTTTCTGTTTCTTAACCACAATAACCATGAATCCATTTTACTACTGCAGAAATACTGGCAGCCTTATTTTTCTAGAACTTAACAAAACATTTCAAGTTCTCTTAAAGAATCTAATAAAGACTACCCAAAAATGTTTTGACAACTTTTGGTTTCATATACAGTGGGAATCTACAAGAAACCTTCCTGGACCAAATATACTGTTTGTGTTTTAAACAGGAGTATGAAAGGCTTTTCTTTCTCTCTCCTGTTTAGTTAAATTTAAAGATTACTAGAGATCCTAACACTTCTTCAGTGATAATACTACGTGTAATTCTGGTGCAGCCCATACAAATATACAAGAGAGGGGAAAAGTAAAAATCAGCAATTTTTCATTTGCACCTACTATCTGAGCAATCTGTGGTGTTACGATTAATTTAATGTCACAATACAAAATCTATATTTTGTATTTTGAAAATACAAAATACATTGAAAATTCATTTTAAAATACATTCTCAAAACACTTTGTTTTTTTATGAGTGTAAATACAGAATACAAGTTACAAATTTAATATGAAAATGCACGTATTAGCGATACTGTCCAACTCTGATTTCAATACAAAATGAACTCAAACATAAGCAAAAAACAACTGTTTCTCCCGGAAGAGAAGCGTGATTCAATTTAAGAGCAACCCTTCTCATACATTCAAAGTAGAAGGTGGTAATAAATTAGAAAATGTTAAATTTGTAGTTTATTTAGCAAACTGTAAAAAAAAATCTGAAGTACAATAAATAGAGAGTAAACAGTAAACAGACTTAAAGAGAGAAGAACTAGACTGCTTTACTCGATATAGATCCGAGAAGTCACATTTATCTAAAAAAAGAGGATTTATAGAAAGCTGACAGGTGTTTTCATTACTAGAACTTCGATCCCTTTAATCAATGTGAAGAAACAATCAGTAGATGCATTTCAATACAAAATAAAGAGAAACATAATCAAGAAAGAACTGTTTCTCTCCCGCCAACTGGTAGAGAAGCATAATAGAGGAAACCTGAAACATGGTCAATGATTGGAAGATGCTTCTAAACTCCTCCCTTTGTTACTATAATTATGCACTATATGGGTACGAGGCCGAGGTTGAGTGAACACATGGAGAGATCGAAAAACAAAACAACGAAATAAACAAAGAGAAGTAGGATATGTTTTCTGAACTCCAACTTTCACAAAAAGGATTTTTGACACCTTAATTGCGAGTGTTTCAAAAGTGCATATTTTACAATCATTTTTGTGTTTGCTTTCAGACCTTGTGTTTCCTGGAATTAGAAAGCAACAAGTATTCATGTGGATAACATGTAGAAAGCAATAAGTATGCATGTGGACAACACATAGAATTCAGGAAGTGTGAATGTGTGTTTATGTTCAAAATGAAAAATTCACTAAAATTCAATATATATTTAAATCTTTTAAGTATAATGTTATCTGCATTTTCTAACTGGAACCGAAATTTCTAATTTTCTTTTAATTAACTTTACATTTTCCTAGTAATCTACGTAGAAGGGTATTAGGAGGTTAAATGTTTTTTAGTGAAGCATCACATTTCTAGTAAAAAAGTACACAGTCCTACCTTTCGTCCGACCTATATTACTACATACTTTGGTGTCTTCTCTAGCATTCCGCACTTGGAACAACATTGCAACTTTTGGAGAACTAAAAATGACTTGGAAGGTGATATAAATAATGCTTCACAGTGGTATGTTCATATCTGCCAAGCGCTGCATTATTTGGAAGTTTTAGTCACATTTTAGCGTTTAGCTGTTATGAAAGTAAATGATATATTTAATCCACAAAACAGGCTTTTGGATCTTTCTTCCACTACCGCTTCTGCTGCTATTATTACTCCTTGGCTGGCGTAGAGTGGAGTGGAGAGGATTCAGATATGGCATCTCGCCCCCTGCTCTTGAGATGGAGTCTCGAGGAACATCAGCTGATCCTTAGAACCACCTGCTGCTGGCAACGGCGCAGTACCGCTTTGTCTTCTGTATCAAAAATGTTTTGCTTCCTGCCTTTGCGGAATAATTGCAAATGATCCAAAATCATGTGTCTGCTTCAACAAAGGAAACAAAGATAGAATTGATTTGCTGACATTTTACGTCTGAGCAACAGCCAGGCCAAAATAAATAAATAAATAAATAAAATAGCCATTAAAACTAAATTAAGAAACACAGGGTGTAAAGCTACAGATTCCATTGCATTGTCTTCCAATATAAAATGAGATTGAAAAAAAAAAAAGTTAATTTTTCCATTGTAGTGCTCGTGTCAATGGTATTTAATTAATGACCTCGCAGTTAAAAGAGATAGGCAGTGATAACTATACATGCAAATGTCATCTACCTCTTTCATTTTTTTAACCGACGAAAAACGGAGGAGGTTCTCAAGTCGACGCGTATATTTTTTTTTTATGTATGACCACGCATAACTTTTTACAGAGTAATCCGATTTTGATAATTTTTTTTTTATTGGAAAGGGTATACCCCGAAGTTGGTCCCATATAGATTTGGAAAAAAAATTCCAACCCTAAGGGCGGGGCCGTCGTTATTAGCAACCGGGCCTGCTTCTTCGTTGCCACCGGAAGAAATGAGTGAAACATTGAGGCCTAATATTTACATTTGCGCTGTTCGATTGTATGCGATTTGGGATTATAAACGTTAATTTATTTTATAATTAAAAAACAATTTTGTTATAGTTTTGTCATAATGATTTAATGACAAGGTGTTTTAGATGTAGGTAATATTTTTTTGAAGATTGCGCTTTTTTTTTATGGAAATAAATCAACGAATTCAATCATAGAATTCGAACTTTAAGTTCTGAATGTAAAGGTAAGTGTACACTTGTATTTAGAAATTCTACAAATTTATAGGATATAAAGCATGTTTTGTGAATTAATATTCATGTGTTATTTATAAATCATTTTAATCTGAAATCGTTTAACTTGGGTATAGTTTATTATTCTAGTAAATAAGCGTGCGTTGTAATACTAGTTAGACATTCTTATCTGTTTAAATCTTTCAGTTGAAAATGTCCTTTATCATTTATTATAAATGCAACTAAATGTGTGATATTGGTTTCACTGCAGAAGTACTGTAAAATATGTTATTAATTTTTTGCACATGTTTATGTAGAAACTTAAATTGAAGTTAATATTTTGTATAAGCGTTCAATCATACTCAAATTCAAAGTTCCATTTAGATAATGGCTATAATAAAAAGTAATTAATTCAGAGATCGTTTGTTTTTTAGTTTACTACAGTGTTTTAGCGCGCAACTTATGAAAAGGATCTTGAAATTTTTCAAGTCCTAGAGCTGTTAGTTTATCTTAATTTGTATTCAAAGTCCGTGGAGCAGGTTTTTTTTCTCTGGGCCGAAATTCATTAAACTCGCCTAACTCAAAAGCTATTAGGCGTAGAATGTCGAAACTTCATATTTTGGATAGTTGTAACATCTAGTTGTGCACCTCCCCTTTTGGTTCCATTCGACTGGATAGTTTATCTACAGGACTGCCCAAAACATTCGAAATACATTACACTCAATGGGCCGAAATTCATTAAACTCGCATATCTCAAAAACTGTTAGGCGTTGAATGTTGAAACTTTATATTTAGGATTGTTGTAACATCTAGTTGTGCACCTTCCCTTTCGGTTCCATTCGACTGAATAGTTTATCTACAGGACCGCCCAAAAGATTCGAAATACATTACGCTCTATGGGCCGAAATTCATCAAAGCGTTTTTTAGAGGTATTGGGCTATTTCAAACGACTCAGAAGTGATATATTCTCTAAAGAGTTAGAAAATGAATTTCTCCATTAAAAAAAGTGTCTTTTTCATTTATAGTTCTGCTACAGGAACACTCAAAAGATTTCCAATACATTACGGTCAATAGCAATTTTAGGGGCATTCATCCATTTCAAGCACAATACCGTCCTACCACATAAGTTAGGTAATGGTCCGACCACGGTCACGTGCCTCCCTCAAGAACTATGCCAAAAGTCGCCAAGCTTGGCGACTTTTGGTGTATGTGTGTGCATATTTAACTCTCAAATCTCAAAAACTATTATGAAATTTCATATATAAGAATGTTGTAACATCTAGTTGTGCATCTCGATTTTTGGTTCCAATCTACTGGAGAGTTTATTTACAGGACCACCGAAAAGAATTTCAGTACCTTAATGTCTATGGACATCTTCAATATAATACAACTGTAGACAGTCATTGTTTGGTACATGCCCAAAATCTCGCCGTCTGTCCTCGACCTTGGCGAGTTTTGGCGAAATATCGCCAAATTTGGTGATAGTCAGTCATTTGGTCCATGCCCAAAGTATCGCCATTTGTTATCGTTCTTGGCGAGTTTTGGCGGAATATCGCCAAATTTGGCGATAATCTGTCATTGTTTGGTTCATGCTTAAAATCTCGCCAAATGTCGTCGACATTGACGAGTTTCGCCGAAATATCGCCAAATTTGGCGCCAAAAAATATTTCCTATTTTGTATAACTCTAAAACTTTAACCCGTAGATTTTTTAACTTTGTATTTAGAACTATTGTAATATCTAACTGTTTTCAATATCTTTTTTGACAGCAATCGACTGAGAATTTATTTACATGGTGAGCCAAATGACTTTGAATACATTGAGGTGTATAGATGCATTCAATTCATTGAAAGTCTGTGGTCAATGACTACTTTGGCTATCCCCAAAATCTCGCTGACTATCTCAAGTTTGTCGGCTTTTGGTGAAATATCGCCAAATAAAGTGTCAGAAAGAAATCTTTCAAATTGAACTCAGCTTGGCGATATCGAAATATTTGGCTAGAAATCGCTAAACCTTACTATTATTGATATTTTATCTCTTTCAAACAAATAAATTTAGAGGAAGTGCATCGAAAATATTTTTGATCTAATGGACGTGCAAGGAAGTCATGTGTTGGACACATCAGATTTTTTTAAAGCTATAATCCTAATATACAGCAATGCAGGGACGAAAACATTTGTTTCCAATCGCCAGTTAATAATAACTTTAAAAAAAGGTGTTGGAATATTAGTGGTATTTCCTAGTATGGTTTTCTAAAATTTATAATTTTTCTTTGGAGAAGAAAAAGTATATGGAACTAACACTGAAAATTATAAATCATTTTCATTTCGAATGGTAAAATTTTCTATAAATAAACTCATTTGAACTAACCAAAATAAAAACAGTTAACAAACGTGTTTTATCATACACTGTTACATTATTCTTAATCCTTTTGATATATTATCTCCCCTTTAAGTTCGTACTACAATTTATGGAACACCCTTTATTTTGTAATTCATTCTAAATGTTTCTCGTTAAATTAATTTACATTATTTTTCATGTAAATACCAAGGACTTGCAGTGCACAGGTTGTACTTATAATTATAGCAAACATTCTTCTGATACCTACGCCTTACAAAAGATTAAAAATTAAATAGTATATCAGTACTTAAATTTTGTATACGTGAATTGTAAATATCAAATATTTTAAATTCTATTTCAGCTCCTCGTCATATATTTTGTTAATATATTAACCGAACAATATTTAATAAATGAAAATTTAATAACTACTAGTTAAATTTATTTTAAAAGTAATAATGGTTGTAACTGCTTTGAAAATGTGAAACTTAAACATTCAGTATAAAGAAATACATAAAAATGTCTGTATCATTTGTGTATTCTTTTACTTTAATGTATACTAAAAGTCAGCTTAATTTTTTCATGTATATTAAAATTCAAGCTAAAATAATGAATCATGAGAGTGAGCACTACTTTGTTTTTCCTTCAAATTACATGCATCAATTTACTTTAATGTCCGCGTGTATCATAGTAAAGAAACTGTTAATGAGTTCGTACTTGAATCAGTAACACAATCACTACTTAAAACTACATTTAATAACGTTTCAAAGCATCGGAAAGCTTAAAAATTGCTTGATGTATACGGGAAGACGCGAGCATCCGTAGGCCTCTTTGGATGACTCATCGAAATACACGCGCAGGCCCGTTACTAATTGCGAAGGCCCCGCTAAGGGTAGGAAAACAGGGGATGATTGATTTTTCACTCACTGATTGTAATGTATGAACACGCATAAAATATGACTTTTAAATAGCTATTTTAAATGCCAGCTCGTTTAGTGATCTTTTTCCTTTTCCTCGTGAAAATTCAATAGTCCTTAAATTTTATAGTTTTCATAAAATAAAATAGGAGCTCTAACGAGGCTTATAAGCTCTTGAATCGATATTTGTTAGATGCTGTTACCAGAAGAGTTGATTTTTTTTAAATGGACGGTGTCCGTGTGACGTCATTTTTCAGCCAACACGTAACCTCCAACCAATTAACTTAAAATGTAGTTTCAGTTGACACTACATGTTTCAATCTGATTAGTTCAAATTTGTATTTTCCACCGACACGTGATTGAAATAGCATCGTATCGATATCGTCCATTGCAAGGGATATTGGCGAAGTTTTTACGTCGCCGTTTAAAACTGCACATCAAACCACCTATACATCTTCGTTCACAGTACACAGCACATATGTGTACATTTTGTTTTCGCTTGTTAAAACGATTCTTTTCAGATTTTTTGTAGTTCTGAATTTACGTACAATGTGTCGATGCTTTAATTTTGAATAAATCATGTTAACGCATGCGAATGTGTAAATCCCACGCACACATTTTGTTTTTGTTTGCCGTTTCGCAAAAGAGTATTTGAATGTTATTAAAATTTTCGAAGTTCAATTTGTTAATTTTTTTTCGAAATTCATACAGCTAAAAAGAATTGGTCTATGTTCCGTATCCGGTGCTGTTTACATTTTGATGTTAATTTAGTGTTGGTCCCGGTGCCATCGTGGGCGATGTTCAGCGGGAGTGAAGTACCCTGCCGGTGGTAGTTTTGACTGGCAACCATAAAGAAATGTGTACCGCTTGGCGACGTTTTTTTTTTTTTTTTTTTTTTTTTTTTGAGGTATGATAATGCGTCAAATATTACAAATTGGAAATTTCAGAACAGTTGAAAGATCCGAAATTTCTTGAATTTTCGAGCATGCGTAATAGTTATTTTTTAATTCTAGCTACTGTGTGACGTACACAGATGAATGTATAGAATTCGCTTGCTCAATTTGACGTCACTAAGCTGTTAATTTGCGTTTATAGCCACAAAAAATTATAAAATAAAAACTTTTTAACAAAAAAATTAAACCGCCGAAAAACTCAAAAGCAAAAAATAATAAACCTTTTCTTAATTAACCTTAATAACTAAGTTCTTAACCCATTTATGCCTAGTGTCCCTTTTTTCGGACGGCATTTTCCTATTAGTCGAAAACGTTATTTATTTTTCCTAGCCTTTGTTCATGAGTATTGAGCCTCAACTCTACAAAATATTTTAACATGACAAAGTAGGATGTTGATATTTCGATTTTTATGCTTAATGATTTTAAAAGAAATCATCCCTTGTTCAAGAATTTGACATCAGAAATTTATCTATTATTTCTTCTATCAGTAAAAATCGAAGAAAGTCGCAAAAATATCCAGGCACAAATGGGTTAAACTAATGTAAGTATACCTAAGTAATTTTGAGTCGGTGCCAAACAACCAATGAACAAAGATCACTAAATTACCTTAAATTTAAAGAAATATCCAAATCAAATTGACATTGCAACGTGAAATCTCCGGCGATAAACATTAACATTCCAAAAAATGCGCTCTCCTCACGTCTCTCACGATCAACGAGCTTTCGCAGAAATGCAGAGAGGTCTACTTTGTAATACACAACTCAGCATTAAAATCTGTGTTAACAATAAATTACTCCTATTAATAATAGAGATTTAGGCAATTTAGTGATCTTTGTTAATTGGTTGTTTGGCACCGACTCAAAATTACTTAGGTATACTTACATTAGTTTAAGAACTTAATTATTAAGGTTAATTAAGAAAAGGTTTATTATTTTTTGCTTTTGAGTTTTTCGGCGGTTTAATTTTTTTGTTAAAAAGTTTTTATTATTTATTCACTACAAGCTGCGTACCCGTTCTGCGCACGGTAGGAAATTAATATTTTTCTTACACAAATAAATAAAATTCAATTCAATAAGGCGAAATCTCAAAAGATGCAATTTTTTACTCATTACGTGGTATTTAATTAATGACCTCGCAGGTAAAAGAGATAGGCAGCGATAACTACATGCAAATGTCATCTACCTCTTTCATTTTTTTATTTATTCACTACAAGCTGCGTAACCGTTCTGCGCACGGTAGGAAATTAATATTTTTCTTACACATATAGATCAAATTAAATTCAATAAGGCGGAATCTCAAAAGATGCACTTTTTTTACTCATTACGTAAAGCTTGCATTACAGATACTAAAGTGAAATGAAATATTGCGCAATTACAACATGATGACTCAAAAATATTGTCAGTGCCACCCGCGATCAAAAGAGAACCTCATTTTATAGGCGAAACCCTTCACTTTCAAAATGCCTTATTTCTGAAGCAAAAAAATATTGTTTTTACGGTAAGTTCTAGAATTAATGCCTCAAAAATGACAACACATGATGTGGATAACTGTTTACTCTGATTCTAATTTTGCGTGTAATTCTTTTACGAATTTAACGCAATTTTTTGGTATGTAATGAGTAATGTATAAACGCAGTCATGATTCAGACTACTAAATTTTACTTAACAAAAGAGTCTTAAAATATTGTTGTTAAGCACAGAAAAATCTGCCTGAAACATTCGATCACCTCTGTACACTTTGATACTAAAAAAGTACGTTTTTTTCTGTAACTATCATGGTAACTATAATAGTTTTTTTTATGGCATTTTGATGCAAAAATTAGAAATCGTGCTAAGTTAGAAAAGCTGCAGCTATCTAACGCATTCCTTCTTTGGAACATAAAATTTTAAATATTGCAATATTTTAATATGCATTTTACTATGGGGGATCCCAGTGGGCGGTCAACGTTACCCCCTATGAAGAAACGGACAAGTTAACAACCAAGCCCAAGCTGGGAATGAAACCCAAATCCAATGTGATAGAATGGTTCTTTAGCTACTAAATTACCTGGGCGGCTTTTCCAATTAGTCACCCTCACGGATTTTAGTTCATCTCTAAAACATCGTTGAACCATCTTATCTGTGGTCTTCTTCTAGGTCTGTTGCATATTTGCTTACGGTGTAAAAACTGCTACTCGACCGCTAGTTTGCCTCTCAACGTGGCCGAACCAAATAACCGCTGTACGCCTGAATAACAGCTTAGCTTACATGCAGTCGCTGCTTTATGAAGCAGGAAAATCTAGTAATTTCGTTGCGGTCCAAATTTATAATTATTCATTTATAGAGCATACTACATCGACGTCACAAGTAATGAAAGAAAAATAGACGAATAAAAGAAAATGCACTCTGTATATCTGCTCTCTGATATTTAATGAAGTCTCCCCGACTGTATAGTCTTGAAAAATTCCACTGATCTTGTCAAAATCAAAGATAAGTACTTATTTAATCATTTTAATTTATATTAATTGTTTAACAACTGTAAAACCCTACCAGCATCCATTCCACGCTCACATACCAGCACATACCAAAAAATGAATGGTGTCTTCACTTCAACTTATTGTTCTCAAGTCTTTTACATTTTACTTGTTTAGAATTGAAAAATAAATTTTAAGACCTTTAAAATAATTATGAAATCCCTGTCTCAAAGCAAAAGAAAAGACAGAATATGAAACGAAATACTCAAAACCTCTAATTAATGATTCTGTGAACAGATTTACTGCAATAATTAAAATCGTTAGAAAACATGTTGTCATTGCTAATTATTGTTAAATATCATTTCTTAAAGCACTTTTTGGAACATTTTTTTAGAATGATTGGTTTTATTTTGAGTGAATAACTGCTAATAATATTTAAAAGTATATATTCTTATCATCTCATACTATTAACGTTCAGATCTGAGTAAAATGTAACAACAAAAAATGACGTTAAAAATATTATATATTTTGTAGAAACAAATCTATTTCATTGCATTCTAAAAAAATGATAAAACTGCCTTAAAAATTTATTCTAAAGAAAAGAATTCGGGCTCTAATCTATGGTCATACTTTTTATTGTTGTTTTTAAATATTAATAGATTTTTTGCACATGATTTTAATAATTATACGCAAAGTAAGCCGGCATGTTTTTAAATAAACTTTATCGTCTCATAATTAAATGAAACTGCTCTTTTCTCAGAAATGAAAGGTGAAATTTATAAAGTAAAAATTAATAAATACTCTTTCACTCTTAAGGTAAAAGAATAAAAAGGAAACCGTTCACGCACACACATATCACATGTATGTATGTAGTAAAGTAAATACACTATAACACATGAAACATCATTAGTCAGATGTACTATTGTTAAATACATTTTTATCTCATATAATCTAGAAACGTAACATTAAAGTTAAGTAATAATTAAGTATACGTATAACTTTTAAATGCTGTGAATTTATTTAGAAATATCGTGTAACAAAATTACAGAAGAGAGACAGAAATTACACAGAATTTAAAAAACAAACAGTTTGTAATTTAAAAAGTTTGCAAGATACTCAGGTTATACTATCTTCAGGGCATAAAACCATAGAATATGGGCTGATGTAAATTTTGAGATTCTGTTTTTAACCGTAACTTAACTTTTTAAGCTGTTCAATAAATATATCAATAGGCAATACATTATTAATGTTATTTTTCAATTAGTTCTTGAATATATATATATATATATATATATATATATATATATATATATATATATATATATATATATATATATACATACATGAAACTCATTATTTCGAGCATTGATCTCTGCTCTACCTATAAAAAGAAGTAAATCAAATAACTTTAATGCAATTAAAAACAATACGTATACTTTATACATCAAAATACACTGAGATATAACATAAAATATGTGATATAAAATAATATTGTACTTACCTGGCAGATGTTACTCCACTGGCTGTTTCATTTCGCATCCAATGCATCTGTCGCTTCATATTATTCAAATGCCGAATATTGTTTAAATTTGTTAAAACAAAATGAAAAAATATGTATGTATAGATAACATTGTGAACTTTTATTTACCAAAATTTAAAATAAAAGCAACAAACAAATAATAGTTTTATTATTAATTTTAATTATTAAAAAACAACTACTTTGAAGTTTGCTGAAAATTTTGAAGTCAAGGTTTGTGAGAGATAGAACGGAGCACAACTGAAGAAAAAAGTACTACATTGAATATAATTTTTGCTAGAGTACTAGACTATTATAAAGCATAGATTACTATCTTTATTAAAATTAAAATTTATGATGAACAACTTTATATTAAATGTAGTTAAATTTTAAGTATCAGCATATATCAGTTCTAGTTTACTGTTATTATTATTAATTTTTTTTAAACATAAATTTATCCGAATACAACCGCTCTTTTCAATTCGAACAGCGTTTGTGTTACAGAAAAATACTGTTTCTCTTCTAAAATATTAATTTAATGCACATATCTTACAAAAATTTTAATTTGCTGTTATTTCTAAAACTTTATCTCAAATTTTTGACCTTCAATAATATTTGTCAGGAAAACGTTTTGTAACGCACAAATTCCAGTTTTCGCTGTCTCGTAATTTCCATGAATAGAAATTTCGCAAGACGAAACTAATTGCAATTGTTAGGCAGAAGATGAGAATGGCCTGTTTCTCATTACTACATAGGGATTTTGAGAGACGAGACCTATTTCTCGGAAGGCTTACTTACTTGGAAGCAGTTAGTACAACTCGCGGATACAGAGGAGATCACAGGAGCACGTACCTCCCACCCTAATAGATCTAATTTTACACTATAGAAGATTGATTTATTAGCACCAGAGTGCTATTAATTTCAACCTTGCTTTTTGTGTAGACACGATTTTGGTACAATTTTCGCGTCGAGTCACTTTTGAAATGTGTTTGCCAGATAACGTGGAGGGGGGGGGGGGAGGCGTTAATAAAATGTTGAAAGTCGCACAAGGTTTGCAATTTTTGATAAATGATCGCTAAACTGGGTGCCAAAATGCTATAATTTATTATAAATAAATATATTTTGAGTATAGTTAGAAAACGTCTGGCGAATATTGTAAAATAGTTTTAGTAGACGATTTAAGTATAGATTTTAATTCCGAAGAAGTGTTTTATAGAATAGTGAAAACAAATACGGTACACATCATAGATTATGATACACTTTCCAAATGGTATTTATAAAGGTGAAGTGTATAGTTTGAATATGCCTGGCGAAAGTTGTTAAACCGTTTTGGTAGGCGATTTTAATATAGATTTCTATTCCGAAGAAGTGTTTTATGGAACGAAGAAGGAAAACACGATACACTCATGGATTATGATGCTCATTCCAAACAGTATTTAAAATGTCTACGAGATATATTTGGAATATCCTATAGTTCGAATATGCCTGGTGAAGATTTTAAAACAGTATCAATAGGCGTAGGTTAAGATAGATTTGGATTCCAAAGATGTGCTTTATGGTTCAAGAAAGAGTTGATTCCTATTTAAACGCCCCTACTTTCGCCAACCTAAAAATTCCCCGCCCTTTGGCGAGCTTGGAAGTCATGGGTCTCTAGGAGTTATGCAGAAGTTTCAACGCTCCCTAAACAACTACATGAAAACTAAAGTGAACAAATTAGTGATAAACGCACTAGTTAAGGAATTTGAAGACACTTAATTATTAAAACTACATTAATTGGCAACCCAAAATAAATAAAATGGAATGGAATGCTGTACTTACAGGTTGTTCCAAATCGCCATTTTAATTCTAAATTACGATTGCCACATAAATACAAAAAATCGTCATGGTTACTCTATATGTTTAATGATCGCCACCTTGGCGAGAGTTGGGGCGTTAAAGTAGAAATCGACCCAAGAAAGACAAACACGGCACACTCATGGATTTTGATGCACATTCGAAACAATATTTAAAACTGTGAAGTATAGTTGTAATATACTTGGCAAAGATTGTAAAATAGTTTTAGTAGGCGATTTTAAGATAGATTTCGATTCCAAAGATGGTTTTTATAAAATAAGGAAGAAAAATACTGCTCACTTATGAACAATGATACACTTTCCAACCTTATGGAATAAGGAAGAAAATAGGGACGACGCATAAATTATGATATGCTTTTAATATATAACACTTTTGTGCGTATTTAAAATCTGAAAAGGTTTCAGATTTTTTTTTTTTTTTTTTTGTAAATTCAAATTGACTTATATGAAAAATGAGATTTAAAAATGTTATGCCCTGCCCTCAGAATTTTTTTTTTTGGATATACCATTGTGTGTACCTTCTATAAGTTCAATTTAAGTTAAGAGAACCACTTATATACTACATATAAAAAACATTTTAATTAGATTATAACAAGTAGGGTAATCGGTGGAAAAGGTCGGCACGGGGGAAAAATACGGATGCGTTTTCTTATTATTAGAAATCTAAATTAGCCACACTGATTTTTTCACAAGTTCTCTAGATGGCACTGGTTTTGCAAACAAAGAACCACGGATGTGCGATTGTCAGTTTTCATACTATGAGGTATACATTACTTTAATGCGTATTTTGATGCAGTTTTTTTTAATTGAACTTATTCGCAATTGTACAGATTCATCTTTAAGGGGTTTTTGTATGTGAAGCTTAAATAATAATGATCTCATTACTTTATGTTTCAGAGGATACGACTTTTGACCAAAACTGCAGGAAAGCAATTTTCATATCTTCCTCAAATGGGGCAAGAATCCGCATGTACGATGGGGTAAGATCCGAAGGCGAATCTTGCCCAAAAGATATGAGGTTTTCATAGTTTCATTTGTTTGATATTCGCATGTTGTGGCAAGTCCCAAGACTTCCAATAACCATCATATTATGGTAAGTTCTGGGCCTTCTAATGATGATGTCCATCAGGGCCGGAAAAATTCCTCCCAGACATGACAGGGGCATGTAAAAGTTTCAGCCAGGCATGTAGTTTCTTTTTTGCCGACTGGTTTTGTGATTGCAAGTTCACATCAGTTCCTTTTAACAATATAATAAGTTTTTCTACGCCTTTAGAGTTTTGAGTACCTTTCAGTTCTTTAACAGCCAACTGTCTTCCGCTATTTTGTAAGTTTCTCTCATTAAATTTAACTGAAAGTGATTTTTTTTTCTTTTTGTATATCTGTTTTTGTTAAACTAGGTTTACAATACATACCTTGGAGATTGTTATCAAATGAAATCAAAATTTTCCTTGCAGCTCATAGCAAAAAAAAAAAAAAAAAAAAAAGAAAAGAAAAGAAAAAGAAAATTTAATTATACTCCACCAGTATTGAAAGCGGTCAACCTCACAACCTGACAAACAATTCTGCAGCAAAGACAACATCGCACGAGTGTTTCATTTTGATTTTTGTGCCATGTCCACCACTGCGGATCTTTACCCCATTAGATGGGGCTAAGATTTGAAAATATTAAAAGTTTGTAAAAGTCACTACCAGTTTTTATGTATTATCTTATACAATAAAATCCAAGAGTAAGCATTGTATGTAGCTATTAGAGATGAATTCAGGCTCATTTTTTGAAGCCCGAGCCCGTCCGAGCCCGCCGAGCCCGAGCAATATTGTTTAAGTCGGAGCCCGAGCCCGAAATTTTAGCTAAAGATAAATAAAATTCAAAGAAGTAATTCTTTGATAGAATACAATAAATTTTGCCGTTTGTGCAAATTAAAGACAAATATAGTTGCAAATTTTTAATGCACTTTCTAATTCTTTATATCTATGTTTATGAAATAATGTCTGATTTCATGACTAACTAAGCAATAAAAGCCGCCGTTTTGAAATACCCAAAGAGCTTCACGCGCCTTCTAGGCACCCGTGCCGCTATTTTTTTTTATAAGTACTTTTATTTTCCATATGAATAACTTTTTAAAAATCTGTTTCAGGGAGAATGTTCAGTGAAATAGAAATTTTTCACGAGCCCGAGCCCGCATGCAATTGTGAATTACAGAGCCCGTCTCATCTGTAGTAGCTATGTATGTAGGTATAGGTTTGCGACCACCGATCTTCTTGCGCGCGTCTCTCGATCGCATTGCGCCGAGACGGTCAATTTTGCATACGGCTTCACTAGGACAGATCCTAACACGCCTCGGAGCGATTTTTTCGAAATTCGAATTAGAAAATGTTTTATTTTATGTTTTGTCCGATTTTTAGCGATTTTTCTCTCATAATATGTAATAACACCGGCAATAGCACCCGCAGTAAAACGATGTTTGCATGATCGGATAGAGGAAAAAATGTTATTTCGAAAACAGTTTGTTTTTGTAACATATTTTGCCGATTTTTGGAAATTTTTAAGAAGAATTTATCTTTTGACGACGTTTGCATAAAATAGATTTAAAACTGTTGCATCTTTAATTCTATCCGCCATAACTTTTTATATTTCGGCAAAAGACGGAGCATACAATTCGCCCACTTTTAAAGAAAGAACGGAGGAAAAATATAAATTAGGAGATTTTTTACGAATTTTTATGTAAAGAAGGATTTTGAATTCAATAGCAGCAGCTTGAAGATTTCGTTTGATATTAAGCTTGCAAATTTAGCCGTCATGGTAACTAAAACTGAATAGCTGCCAGTGGAAAAAAATAAATAAAATTACTTTAAAATAACTGAATTTTCGCATGCGAAATCTACGTCATTTTGATGTAACGAGTTTAAAACCCCCTTTGAAACTCGATCAGAACACACCTCACTTAGGAAATAATTCCATGTTTTATATTACGTTGCCAGAAAAAGATTTGAATGCTGTTTTTTCAACAATGAATTACCTAGCATTATTTTCGATTGAGTTTTTAAACGGGACACGTTTTCAAATCGCAAGAAATATTTCGCGGTGCTAAATACGTCAATCTGACAAGAATTATGCATAAAAATATATGGAGAGCTGTTTTAATGGCAACGATAAAGTGAAACGATTATCGTTTTTGCTAATGCGTAAATTGCCAAGAATCGCCAGACAATAAAAAAACTACACTCGTAGCAAATATCTAAAAGGTTTCTTTAAATTAAACATTAAAGATGGAAAAACGAAAATATATTGGTATCAGTAAAAGATAGTATAAGTAATAGTTAGTAGATATGCTAGGGCAATACTGATCAAAGCACAATATACTGCATTAATAAATACTTCGTAAAACTATTCGTTTCCATTCGTTTTTCAACAGCCGTCTTACATCACAGCTAACTAAACATTAAATAATTTTAAGTCGCGTTAATATATCCCGCGGTAGTTTCCACAGAAAAGAATGTACCTGAACTTTTTTTTTTTCTTGGAGATTCTGTTTTGTCACAAGTAGTTATGATCACATTTTAGGAAAATGTTCTCGTCTTGCCTTGCGAAGAGCGGGTACACACAACTATTTAATTATAAAATAAAACGGTTCTTCCCATCATGTAGTATCTAAGGTATTAATGGTATAACTTAAATCTAAAAATGAGTATGATGTAGAAATGAGACATTTTGAAAGTTAGAAATTTTTAGGAATCGTCAAGCTTTTCTTTCTCTGATCGCGAATGACAGGGACATAGTTTCTTTGTGTCATACTATCACAATGGTCACAGGTCAGTACTTATGCTAACTTTACGTATAACTATTGAGCAACTTTACACCAAGAGTCAAATCTTTTGTCTTATTTTTAGCTTCCAGATTACAGGAATCAATTCGAATTATACATGTAAGAAAAAGTTTCGTTCCCTACCGTGCGGAGAACGGGTACGCAGCTAGTATTTTAAATAAAAGTAATCATTTAAGATGACAGGTAAAGGTCTAAGCTATATTCTAATAAAAAGTTTAGATTCATAACTTGTTGAAAATTTTCAGAAATGAGTTATAATCCAAAACTGATGACCTTTGCCCCTTCCTACCTTACATTAATTACTTCCTTGTACGGAGTATAAGGAAGTAATGTGATCCCGAAAAATTTCGGGGGCCGAATTTCCACGAAAAAACCGATTTTGACTAGGGATGGACGCGAGACGAAAAATAGGCGTCTCGCAAAACAGCCGAAAAAGCTTTGTCTCGTCTCGCAAAAATCGCTATATCATAATGCTAAGAATGTTTGTCTCGTCTCGCAAAAAAGCTATAAATCTCTGTCTCGTCTCGCAAATTGCCGTCTCGCATGTATCCCTAATTTTGACTACCTCTAAATTTACCTTTAAGAATTTTTTCGATGCATCTCATCTTAAGCTAGCATGCACGACCATATAAACGCGTCTACAACTCATTCTGAAAAGCGGCTAGTCTATTTTGGCCAGTTTTTCCATGCCGTCTGTACGTACTTACGTAGGTACGTACGTATGTATGCATGTATGTAACTCGCATATCTCAAAAACTATTGGTCGTAGAATGTCGAAACTTTATATTTAGGATTGTTGTAACATCTAGTTGTGCACCTCCCCTTTCGGTTCCATTCGACTGGATAGTTTATCTACAGGACAGCCCAAAAGATTCGAAATACATTACGCTCAATGGGCCGAAATTCATTAAACTCGCATATCTCAAAAACAATTAAGCGTAGAATGTCGAAACTTTATATTTAGGATTGCTGTAACATCTAGTTGTGCACCTCCCCTTTCAGTTCCATTCGACTGGATAGTTTATCTATAGGACCACCCAAAAGATTCGAAATACATTACGCTCTATGGGCCGAAATTCATTAAAGCGTATTTTAGAGGTATTGGGCTATTTCAAACGACTCAGAAGTGATATATGCTGTTAAGAGTTACAAAAGGAATTCTCCATTAAAAGAAGTGTCTTTATCATTTATAGTTCTGCTACAGAAACACTCAAAATATTTCCAATTCATTATGGTCAATGGCAATTTTAGGGGCATTCATCCATTTCAAGTACAATACCGTCCTACCATATAAGTTAGGTAATGGACCACGGTCACGTGCCTCCCTCAAGAACTACACCAAAAGTCGCCAAGCTTGGCGACTTTTGGTCTACGTGTGTATGTATTTAACTCTCAAATCTAAAAAAAATTTGTTGTAGAATGTTGAAATTTCATACATAAGATTGCTGTAACATCTAGTTGTGTATCTGGATTTTTGGTTCCAATCTACTGGAGAGTTTATTTACAGGACCACCGAAAAGAATTTCAATACTTTAATGCGTATGGACATCTTCAATATAATACAACTGTAGACAGCCATTGTTTGGTCCATGCTCAAAATATCGCCGTCTGTCGTCGACCTTGGCGAGTTTTTCCAAAATATCGCCACATTTGGCGATAGTCAGTCATTTGGTCCATGCCCAAAATATCGCTGTTTGTCATCATTCTTGGCGAGTTTAGGCTCAATATCGCCAAATTAGGCGATAGTCTGTCATTGGTTGGTCCATGCCCAAAATCTCGCCATTTGTCGTCGACCTTGGTGAGTTTCGCAGAAATATTGCAAAATTTGGCGCCAAAAATTATTTCATATTTTGTATAACTCTAAAACTTTAACCCATAGAATTTTGAACTTTTGTATTTAGAACTATATTAATATCTAACTGTTTTCAATATCTTTTTTGACTGCAATCGACTGGATAGTTTATTTACAGGGTCAGCCAAATGAGTTTAAATACATTAAGATGTATGGATGCATTCAATTCATCGAAAGTCTGTGATCAATGACTATTTTGGCTATCCCCAAAATCTCGCAAACTAAGTCAAGCTTGTCGGTTTTTGGTGAAATATCGCCAAATAAAGTGTCAGAAGGAAATCTTTCAAATTGAACTCAGCTTGGCGATATCGAAATATTTGGCTAGAAATCGCTAAACCTTACTATTACTGATATTTTATCTCTTTCAAACAAAATAAGTTTAGATGAAGTGCGCCGAAAATATTTTTGATTTAATAGACGTGCAAGGAAGTCATGTGTTGTCCACATCAGATTTTTAGGCATTGTCAAAAAATTATATGAATCGCATAAAACTTCATGAAGCAAAGTGGTGTGTACTTAAAACAAAATGTGCTACATTTTACAGATACATTGTGTTGGGTAATTACTAGCAGCTGTCGCAGAACGTGCGGGTAAAGGTGACACATTTTTATTTTCGTTGTAAGTCGATGAATAAAGACTCGCGCCTTTAAATAGTCGCAATTAGTGCTTACGAATCTGTATGTATAGGCAGAATAGCATATTCTTAGCGTGCCTCTCAGTTATAGATATAGAAATTACTATATTAAGCATATCCAGAGAAAACTGGATGTCTCCAAGACGGTAGCCATAGTAGTGACACATGTATGAACAGAATGTTTGTTGTTTAAATACTAATGATTTTTTAAAAATTGTTTTAGATAGATCTGCATTTAAAAAAGCACTCTAATATAATCCCCCACTCCCCTCAAATTTATTACATTTTCTAAAATGATGCAATTAATGTTCCATTTTACACTAACGGCGCCATAGTAGTGGCAGAAATAGGGTGCTTTTTTTTCCATCAAAAGCGACACTATAACTAGAATTGCACAATATAGTTACGAATTTTCGGATTGATCTACTCTTCTGGGGATTACTTTATGCTGAAATGAAATTCGTATTCTAAGCGTCGAAAGATTAAGTTTAACATTTTTGTTGCATGAAAATCAGTTAACTAGGACGCGAGATGGGATATTGTGTTTACCATAGAAAAACATGGGATTTGGAGGTTTCTTGCCAAATATTGGCAATATCACTTAGTTAACTTCAGTTTGGGAAACAGTGTATTTTTGGCGACCAATTTTGACGATATTTCACCAAGTCTGGCGAGATTTGGTACAATTTTATTAATGGGGCCTGTAATTTTTGTTTTCCTGCAATAGCTTAACACAATCAACGCGCAATATTAATTTTCTAAGAATGGGAATGGAATCGCGTCGGAATTGCTCGACGGTTCGGAGAGACTATATAAAAATGCACAGGTCACGCAAGA
The DNA here is from genome assembly GCA_038373885.1 of Cheiracanthium punctorium. NCBI lineage: Eukaryota > Metazoa > Arthropoda > Arachnida > Araneae > Cheiracanthiidae > Cheiracanthium > Cheiracanthium punctorium. The sequence continues at coordinate 68,740 of JAWZYV010012827.1, read as the reverse complement.
GAAGTTTAGTTGTGAATCTTGCTCGCTGAGAAAAAGATTCGCTACTAATTACTCGTATTTCTATCAGTATTATATAAGCGATGCTTTCTCGCTTGTTTTTTAAAGTCTATTTTTGTAGGTTGTTTGTGAATTCTTCATTTTTGTATGCCGAGGTGCATATGAGAGTTCTGTTCGAGCCCACAGTCTAAAAACTCTGTTACGTGGTAGGATTTATTATATGCGGCATGCAGTATCTGCGAAAGGCCCTATATTCAGCTAGGGATGGACGCGAGACGTGCGAGACGAGAATCGGGGCTGTCTCGTCTCGTCTCGCAGTGGTAAACCTCTGTCTCGTCTCGCGTCTCGTCTCGTCTCGCAAACACTGTGTCTCGTCTCGCGTCTCGCAAAGAAATTGCTGTCTCGTCTCGCGCGAGACGCGAGACGTCTCGCGAGTCTCGCAAAATTAAGGACTGCGATTTCGTTACCATTTTATACTAACTTATTATTGGGATTTTATTGAAAATTAATATTAATAATAACAATTACTTACATATAGCCACATTAGTAGATATATTAATAACTATATCAGCATATATCGGCATTTGAAGTAAAAGAAATTGAGATTTAATCCGTACATATAATGTCACACCGAAAATATAGTATTTATCTTTATTTACTAGCTGCGTGCCCGTTCTTCGCACTGTAGTAAACGAAAATTTTCCTAACATGAGTAATTTCAATTAATCCAGTGATGTGGAATCTAAAATAAAAGCAAAATTATTTGACTCTTGATGTAAAGTTTGCGTCATGAGTATTAACCTGGCATCATTGCTATATAATGACTCAAAAAACTACGTCAGTGTCATTCGCGATCAGAAAAGTGAAAAGCTTAGCGGTTTGCAGAGAACTCCCGACTTTCAAAATGTGTTATTTCTACATCATACTGTAGTTCCATACTGTTCAAGTTGTAGCATTAAATACCTCAGACACTACATGAAATGGACAACCGTTTGTTTTAAAATAGCTGCGCACCCGCTCTTCATACGAGAAGTAGCGAATATTTTACTAAAATCATATCTGCATGAGACAAAACAGATTTTTTGTTTTTTAAGTTCAAGTAATCTCCTCTGTTGAAATTACTGCTGGATATATTAACACAAATTAGAATTACTTATCGTTCAGTTGGTTGTAAGATAACCCTTGAAAAATTATAAACAGAACACTTTTAGTCTTTATTAAATCTCTACTATAACGTCAATTTGAAGTCTCTAAAATATGTGAAATTTTTATATTAATGAAAACAAGATTATATTAACGATAATTATAATTATTTGCCTAATATTTCCAATGACATTACCGTGTGTGCATTTTTAGATTTCATTATAGTATCTCAGTTGGTTAATAGACGTCTTATTTTTTGTTTATATTTTAAATTACTGAACAGTTAATTTGTTGACGACTATCCGTTTGTACTTTTCCACAATAATTTTCAGCGATAGTACTACAGTCGTTATGGTCGCCCTGTTTACAGAAAAATTAAACCATAATCCCCCTAATGTATATCCAGTGTGGATTTTTTTTTAAAATGAAAAGACATCTAACAAGCGAAGATAATTTTAGAATAGGAACCCAACTGCAAGATAAAATGATGGGGAGGAAAAAAATTTATAAAAGTTTTGCAAGCCGAAGGAAGGGAAAACATGATAATATAAACGAAAAGAGAAATAGTTTTTAAAAAAATTGCTTGCATTTCTTTCCGTCCGATATTAATCTATAAGAATAAAAAATGTCATTTTAATCTCTTTACAATAGGCCAACAATAGGGATTTGACCGCCCCTAGAAAGTTGTTACCAGGGTGGGCGCCCCCCCCCCCAACACAATCCGCAACGTGCGGGAAAGTTTGAGGATAATATCGGTACAAGGATATTTCAACCAAGGATATTCAACCATATTTCAACCTACTCAGACTAAGCATCAATGCGAATGCAAGTTGCTCTACTTCTAATCTCTCTCTGATATACCCGAAACCCGATTATCACAGGGGCAAGGGGGGGCGGTAGTCCGGTGCCCCTGAAGAAAAAGAGGGCCCATATATATCCCGATTATCTAAATTATAAATTTATATGTACTGAAATAGTAATTGTGGGGAAAAAACTGAATTTCCTCTATAATATAGGTATTACCTAATTGTCTATCACTAGATCAAGTTAGAGATATTTTTTTGGGGTGATAAATACGATTCGATTAAAGTACAAAAACTACAGTTAACTGAAATGCAATTTTCGAGTACAACAGCGGTCAAAACTGGGTTAAAATGCTTAAATAAAGGGGGGGGGCTCAGTAAAGGGGCTTAATGCGTAAAAAGGGGGATAGCAAGGGGGGCCCCAAACTTAATGCCCCGGGCCCCGTCTAAAAGTGGTCAGATTTGAACATACCGTACCGCCTTTCCTATTTACTTATTATTTTTCTTTCAACTCTTCTCTGTTTTCTTTTTTTTCCGCCTCTTTCTTTATCCTCTTTTTTGTGTGTTTTGTATTTCTCTCGTCTGTTCTAATTTTAAATGTTACGTGTTTGTGCGTATTGTAGAGTGCTGATAGTATACCAGGACCGAAAACGAAGGAGACGCAAGTTAAACGGTAGAAGCTTCAGGCAAATTGTCGCTTTTCAGATCGTATTTATGCGAGACGGAAAAAAATGCGAGAATTCTCGCGAGAAATCTCGCGCGAGACAAGACTCTGTCTCGTCTCGCGTCTCGTCCCGCAAAATATTTTCTTTCTCGTCTCGCGTCTCGTCTCGCAAAAAAAATGCCTGTCTCGTCTCGCGTCTATTCTCGCGAGACAATGCGAGAACGCGAGACAATGAGAGAATTCTCGCGTCTCGCGTCCATCCCTATATTCAGCGGACTATTGTAGAACGTGTTATTGCTTGTTAATTCCTGCAAACTGTGTACTGAAGATTGTTCGCCGAATTTCTAGAACCAATAAAATTTGCGTTTCGTCCTAGTAGCTGGACAGATTACTAGAACTTTGCATGCACACTGGACTTTAAGCTATACGAAACCGAAATCTGACCAGAGTTTTCAGCAACAGACTATATTTAAATTATGCTCCGGATCTGTTTAATGACTATGCCATTTTATCTCTTGTGTCCCAAAAAAGCGACATAATTTTATATATATTTAAATACTATTAGTTCACAACAGCTTTAATCTATTGTTACAATATTTCGTGAGCTGTAGAATATATATCACATGTAATTTTTCTATAAATAGGTTACAATCATAAAAATTTCAACATAGGGTTACCAGGCGAAATACACGTAAGATGAGAGATAAAATGGCATAGTCAATTAATACCGTTTTAATATGGCAATAATGAAACTAAAAAATGAGGGGGGTTCAGGGGGGTCTCCGCCTGACGAGTCTTGAACAGCCGAGTTTTATTTTAGTAAGCAAGGTGTACGAAATTTCAACTAAAGTAGATCCAACAAAAGATAAAATTTTTCCAGGCTGCAACTGGTATAATTTTTTTACAATGGCTTCGCACAACAATTTCTCAAGGTCGATTGAAGATCAATGAGCATAGCAATGTTTTTACATAAAATGAATCACGAAGACGTCACCCGTACAAAGCAATAAAACGGAAAGCTTAAGTGCAATAAAAAAACCTATAATTTCGTATAATCTAAAATTAGTATTTACTTATACTTCTTTTGGGAGCATTATTGATTGCTGTTTATAGTATTACCAAAACAGTTACGATAACAGACGCTGAAAAACTCGGCAAATAGTACGAAACTAAAGAGTTAGTTCAGAAAAAGTAGCTTTAGATGACTTTCAAATGTAACTTTATATCCTGGTTAGTTTTGAGCAATTTGGCGAACACATGAATGAGTTTACCAGGTCGCTCCAGGCGGTTCAGTCAAGCATTCCCTTTGATTTCGTTTAAGTTTTTGAATTATAAAGTAACTATTTATTAATCGATTTATCTGAAAAAGAAAACAAAAATATTGTTTGCAAATGCGATGCTGCACAATTTTCGCTTAATTTCAGTGAGTTATTAGCATTTTTTGGTTACACAGTGCGCACCCGTTATAACGGACCTGGGATATAACGTACTATCGGTTATAACGTACCTAGAAACTAGGTCGCGGTTGAAGTCCTGTATTTATAATGTTATTTAACTTCGGTTAAAACGTATATAACAAAAGTACGTACTTCGGTTATAACGTACTTTTTATACCAAAGCCAAAAATAAAATTTCGTTTCTCTTAAGAATTTTATTTCCTTTTTCTCGGATATTTCAGTACCTTCAAAAACACTCGTTGCCCGTTTTCTGATTCTGTAGCGAGATGAATTGTGTACGAATGAAGGAGCGATCTTTTATCTTTTTCGCCTGCTAGGTAGGGCTAAGAACAAGACCATGTTTTTTATTTGTCATTCATCAATGCAAATGCCTCCTGAAAAGCCCTATCTATAATGATTCTGATGATAGTGAAGAAGAAACAGAGGAGCCTATACCAAGCATACCCGACGCATTAAATGCTGAGAAACAGTATCACGATTTTTTGAATGCCGCATTGATGATGCAGAGACTCTGCAAAAGTCTATTATGAATATCCCAAACGGTATTTTTAAAGTAGCATCTGCCCATTTAAAGCGAAAGAAAATTACAAATTATTTATCTCAATAAAAATTGTAAGTAATAAAGAATTTTCTCTGTTTAATTTAAATTTTAAAAAATCAGACCTGTTTAAAACACACATTTACAATGAAATGATGAGCCTACTTTCTTTTTTTGTGTAATATTTAATTTTACCGGCGGTACTGCTTATAATGTACTTCGGCTATAACGTACTACTTTTTTAGGTTCCGCGAGAGTACGTTATAACCGGTGTCTACTGTATTATCGAAAATACTTGCTAATCAAGTAGGTTCAAAAATCAAGTTCAAATATCAAGAACACAAAATCAACGGCATAACTTAATAAAACGAATGCAGTATTTACAATGGGTCAATGTAAGGTTTATAAACAAATGCAATAAATATATACAAATTCTATGTTCCTGAATAAACCATAACAAATTTTTATACAAAAATTCTATATGCAAATATTGATTGCAAACATACACAAGTTACGTAAAAAAGAATATAGAATATATTGAATCGATTACAATTTTAGGAGATTAAGCATTAATAAATACAAAATTAATATTTTAGCAACAAGACTGTACAAAGTAATCCCGGTTAGTAAAATTTACCCCTTACATTAAATAGGGAATCTGCAAAGTTTCAGCCTTTCATCATAAAAACGCTCAGAAATATTATAATAAATATGCTGACTTAAACCACTTTCAATGGCTTGGGAAGGAAAAAATCACGTGGGGTGATCAAGTTTCAGGGTTCGTACACAAATTACGAAAGAAAGCAAAGCATAAATACATACTTTGGTATTATTGGTATTGTGTAGTCCTTTACAATGTTTAAACATATCTCTGAGCCTTTTATGATGAAAGACTAAAATTTTGTACATCTCCTAGTTATTGTATGGGGCACATTTTACTAGTTGGAAAATTTTTTATTTGGGGGGAGAGTAAAAATAAAAATTTTGTATTTATTTAAATTAAATCTCCTGAAAACTTTAATGAATAGCATAAAATTCTGTATCTTTTTGCCTAAGTTTCTACCATATTAGCCCGAATATACTGCGATATTTTTTGACTGATCATTTCCCGTTAAAAACAAAAACCTGACATGCGCTAAATTCGGATCTAAATATGGGATTTTTAGTTTCTGAACATGTACAATGTAAGGAAATTATTGTAATCATGAAAAAATTCGACTTCGAGATTTTGGTGTATTTACATGTTTTGAGGTCTTCTGAATTCATTTATGCTATTTTTACGAGATGTATTTATGTGCGTGTGTATATTTGTGTTTGTGTGTATGTGAGTGAACACGATAGCTCCTGAACGGGGCATTCGATTGAGCTCAAACTTATATATATGTTATAAACCACCGTCGCAAGACCGGTATTGATTTTGATGTGTATAAGACTTATAATTTCCCTACAGGGCTACGACAAAGATTTCTTTTACATTATGGCATATAGGGAGAAATTCTTGAAAGTGCGCTAGCGTTTAAACGGCGCATTCGACCGAGCTTCAATTTGGTATATATACTTGAATTATTCATCGATTAAAATTTGTTTAAATGCTTGGTAATGATCTTAATCTTAAGTGTTCGGAAAGTCGTATGGAGTCACTCCAGATTTTTCTAATTATCTTGATGAAAAATTTCGGGTTCGCGTTATATTCGGTGTCACGTTATATTTGGGCTAATACGGTAAATCATTCTGTATGTCTATGATAAATTTAAGAAATAAAAGTCTAGGTCTGTTTTCTTGGGACACCTTACATATACGAGTAGTTTCTATTTTACAAGTGATATGAATTGTCTTGTTTTGTTTACTAGCTCAAACGGGAATTTAGTTATTTTTTCTACCTTTTTGTACTATGGTAAAATTCGTACATTTATGGATCTATAAATATTTAACTAACTAGTATAACGTAAAAGAATGTGCAAACAGCAAAACTTGAATGCCATTTGTTCGATCCATGCCAGCAAACATAAATATCCTTTGTTCGAAAACAGTGTTTATATTTCACTACATTATAACGTTTCAGACAATAAAACTATTTTTACAGGCTGCGAAAGATCGTCAATGAATCACTGTTTATAAAGGACTATCTTCATGCCGGTGCTTCGCACGGTAGGGAACGAAAATATTTCTAACATGTGTAATTCGAATTGATTCCAACTAGGTGGAATCTAAAAATAAGCAAAATTATTTTACTCTTGGCGTCAAGTTATTCATTGATTACTCGTAAAATTAGCATGATTACTAACCTAAGACCATTGTGATATTGACCCCCAAAACTAAGTCGGTGTCATTCGCTATCAGAAAAAGAAATGCTTGACGGTTTGCAACGAAAATTCCTTACTTTCAAAATGTCTCATTTCTACATAATACTTTGTTTTTTGTTTTAGTATTAATACCTCAGATACTACATGATATGGACAACCGTTTTATTTTATAATTAAATAGATGCGTACCCGCTCTTCGCAAGGAAAAAGAGAATATTTTCATAAAATATGATCATCATAACTACTTGTGACAAAACAGAATCTCAGAAAAAAAAGTTCAGATATAGTCTTTTCTGTTGAAACTACCGCGGGATATATTAACGAGACGTAGAATTACTTATCGTTTAGTTAGATGTAAGACGACTGCTGAAAAATGGATAGAATGCTTTTAGTTTCACGAAATATTTATTAATGCGGTATATTGTGCTTTAATCAATATTATCCTAGCATATTTACTAATACTAACTATTACTTATACTATATTTTCGTTTTTCTCTCCTTAATGCTTAATTTAAAGAAACGGTTTAGATATTTGCCACGAATGTAGTAGCCTTTTATTGTTCGGTGATTTTTTGCAATTTACGCATTAGCATAAACGATAATCATTTCCATTTATGGTTGCCATTAAAACAGCTCTCCATATGTTTTTATTACAGTTGCCACTCGTCCATGAAACAAAATATTTTGAATTTAATCCTAGCAGTAAACGCCACTAAGTCTAAACCCACCATTCAAAATGATCTCAATCTTACTAGCGATATCTAAGTGGAGAATTACTGAAGGCAAAAAATAAATAACACGGAGTTTACTTTTCACGCTAGCGAATAATGTGAATGTTTATTATACAGCTCATGGTATAATCTTTAAGCCAAAGCCTATTAACCGGATTTCTAATGCGTTTTGAATCTGCTGACATCAGAATGACGCCAATCTCACTTGCAATCTATAATTCTAATTACTGAAAGCAAGTAAATGAATCTTGAATAAATAAATGAATAAATAAATGAATCTCGCGTAATTCACTTTTCAATCTATCGAATAATGTGGGAGCTTATTATTCCCCTGCGCTGTAATCTTTAATATATTATGAAGGAATCAATACTAAAATTTTAATAATGAAAATTTGCGCGCGTAAAAAGGATGCCACTCTCACATGCAACCCTTGACAAAAAGAAGGAAAAGGGATAAGATTGGGCTATTTATAAAGGATTCTCATTGTGTAACAGTAGTGTTTAGCGCGTTTTGGCTGCAAATATAAGGCGGCAAACGACACAATTTCGGGAAAATCGCATAAAGCGTTAAATAAAAAAAAATATTTTTATTCGAATTTTGAAAAAATCGCTTCGGCGTATGTCGGGACTCGTCCGGGAGAATTAACATGCAAAATTTGGTAAGCCTACGATCACTCGCCTCGGAGCTACGCGATCATCAAACAAACTAACATTTTACACTTCGTTTTATTTATATAGAAGACTAGCCGACTCCGGCGACCTGTTGGTTATCCATCTTAATAAATTTTGTGTTTCTCACCGGCTTCCTTGGCACTGAAAAATCTGAAATTCGAATGGAATTTAAAATTAAGATGATTAAAACAGGGGCGGCCCTACGGTAAGTAGCGCCTCCTTCTAACGTAAAAAAGACGCCCCCTTTTATGCTCTACTTAGTTTTTGAGTTCGACATGACGCCCCTTGGAAGACGACGTCCCGATGCGATGCTTATCTTGCCGCACCTGGTTACAAAAATAAGATGGTTTAGTGATAAAAAACCTACAAAAAGGTACAAATATTTTCATCCTATATTAATTCTGAAGAGATACTAGATATATTGGCCGTCATCAAAAAACGGAAAGGAAAAAAAAGGTAAGAAAATCTGAAACACTTTCAGATTTTAAGTACGCACTAAATTGCTATATATTAAAAGCGTATCATATCCATGCGTGTTCCCTATTTTCTATCCTTATTCCATTAAGTTGGAAAGTGTATAATTATTCATGAACGTGATTAAACAAAATTAAAACTGATATTTCTAACATCCTTTTTATGGATGTAATACATTAGAAATAGAAGGGTAAAGGACGCGCAGAAAAATGCATAATTTGAACTGAATGAAAGTTCCAAAAACTTATTTTTGGTTTGTTTGTTTGTGTAACATGTATTTTGGATTTATGTGCTTGGCCCGAATTCTGCTTATAAATCCACGTCAGAAGGAAAAACTTATTCAGGTGATTTTATTTATTAAAATCTGCGTATTCTATAAATTTGCGCCATCTGTCGATGACTTTCTAAAGAAAAGTTCAATTTTTTTTTTTTTTAAATAAAAGATAGGTTTTTTTTTGTATATTACAGGAACAGTGTTTTTATCATGCGACAAAAAGTAGCCTGTTTGTTAATCCAGGACTTTAACTGTCTTTATTCCAAATTTCATCCAAATCTGTCAAACCGTTTCAGCGTGAAAGAGTAACAAATATTCATACAAACATTGACATTTATAATATTAGTATAGGAAGTAAGATACTCCGAATTCAATCAAAATTCATTTTTGTAACAAATGATCTAAACATATTAGCCAATATGATTCGGTAGTGAAAGAAAATGTTTATATTTCACTTCACTTCATTGTAACTTCTAATGCAGAGAAAGTAGTTTTACTGGCAAATGCGTGAAAACTTCGGTGTTGGGAAAAACGCGCACCGTTCACACTGCAACTTTCGCTAGGCGATATACGTTAAGAACGTTCCCGTCGCTAAGAAAGACTGTCTGTCAGTGTAAAATCCCATTTTGAATCATACCAATTCATATCGTTATTGCCTTTACGGTTCAACCAATTAAAACCAATCAGCCAGTATCACAATTCGCCACCCTTTCAACATGGCGGACTGCAAGCTTTGAAAGTACAGAAGGTGTGAAATAATGGAATAAGGTAACATGTTCTTAGTTGAATGAAGAGCACTATGTTATATGAAAACTATCGATTTATTTTCGCTTAATAATGCATTACTTACACGAAACAGCTAAATCTTTTGTTGTTGTTTTTTTTAATATATACAGCACTATGGTGCTATTTCGTTCACGCCCAGATTTTTGTCTACCCGATTTTTTAGACATGATTTGTAGACATGAACTGCCACGCTGAAGATCTTTTCAAATGTGTTTGTCAGATAACGTGAGGGGGGGGGTGCGGATAAAGTGTTGAAAGTCGCACAAGGTTTGAAATTTTTGCCAAGTTTGACGCCAAGTTTGCTGCCAAAAAATAACTTCAAAACCGAACCAAGCTGATTGATATCGTATGAATATGGCTAGAAAATAGCAAACGCGACAGTTTATTACCACAAAGGAAAAGTATAGTTAGAATATCCATGGCGAAGATTGTAAAATAGTTTTAGTAGGAGATTTTAATATAGATTTCTATTCCAAGTATGTGTTTTATGGAACAAGAAAGACAAACACGGCAAACACATGGATTACAATGCCCATTCCAAACAGTATTTAAAATGGTGAAGTATAGGGGGAATATGGACTAACACAGTTGTTAATTGTTAAACAGTTTTAGTAGGCGATTTCAATATAGATTTCAATTCCGAAGAGGTGTTTTATGGAACAAGGAAGGAAAACATGGCACCCTCATGGATTATGATGCTTATTCTAAACAGTATTTAACATGGTAGAGGATAGTTGTAATATGATTGGCGTAGGTTGTAAAACAGTTTGAGTAGGCAATTTTAAGATAGATTTCGATTCCAAGGATCTGTTTTATGGAATGAGAAAGAGTTGATTCCTATTTTAACTCCCCCACTCTCGCCAACCTAAAAAATCTCCGCACTTTGGTGAGCTTTCAGTCATGGGCCTCTAGAAGTTATGCACAAATTTCAACGCTCCCAAAAGATGAAACCTAAAGTGAACAAATTAGCGATAAACGCACCAATTAAGGAATTTGGAGACACTTAATTGTTAAAACTACATTAATTACCATTCCAAAATATATAAATAAGTAATGGAATGCTGTACATACATGTTGTTCCAAATCGCTATTTTAGTTGTAAATTGCAGTTGCCATATAAGTACAAAAAATCGTCGTAACTGCATATGTTTAATTTTCGCCACCTTGGCGAGAGTCGAAAAGTTAAAGTAAAAATCAACCAAAGGAATACAAACGCGCCACAGTCATGGATTATGATGCACATTCCAAGCAGTATTTAAAACGGTGAAGTACAGTTGGAATATGCTTGGAAGATTGAAAAACAGTTTTAGTAGGCGATTTTAAGATAGATTTCGATTCCAAAGATGTGTTTTCTGGAACAAGGGAGAAAAATACGGCACACTCATGAATAATGATGCAATTCCGAACTTAATGAAATAAGGAAAGAAAACAGGGAAGATGCATGGATTATGATACGCTTTTAATATATAGCATTTTAGTGCTTATTTAAAATCTGAAAGTACTTCAGATTTTCTTACTTTTTTTTGTGTGTGTTTCTTTTACAAAATTACCTTGATTTTTTATTTTTATTTATTTATTTATTTTTAAGAGTAAAACTTCTACCACGCAATAGTTAGTACATGTTAGGCATAAGTATTTCTGAATCTATATAATCATTGTCTTAAAAAATATACTTAGATATTTTGCTAAAAATCAGCTAAAAATATTTTTAATAAAATCATCGAAATATCTTAACCATATAATTGGTGTTTAATTGTTCGTCAATAGATGACGATACCATTTTGTAATCCTATTTCACAAATAAGGCATTTCAGATTTGCTTTTAAAAATATTATTATTATAATTCAATGTAGCAAATTGAATTCATAATGATTAAAAGTTCAATGGCAATACTTTGATTAATTTTTCATTTTAAGAAAGCTCCCATGATTTACTTCTATTTTTTAGTATTCAAAAGAAAAATTGATAATTTTACTTATACATAATTAAAATGTATTGTAATTATTATATTATAATTTTAAAAAGACGAAGCCTTTCAATTTTTTAAAGTTTTCGCATTGATATTGTTATGTTTCTTTAGAAGACCTAATTAAAAACTCTAGTTATCAATTTTTTAAACAAAAATTTGGGTGTTTTAACCGAAATTTACAAGGCATAACTTTAAGAATGATATAAAAAGGTTGTTGTTTATTAATCAAATATCAAATTCGTACGAATTAAAGGTCAGGTGATTTGGTCGCTGTTTAGTTTTAAAAGTTTTCGAAGAGAGTTGGAAAAATGCGTTTTTGAAAAACTGTGTTTTTTGTTTTTCCTATCAAATAAAATGCATTTACTCTTATAATATTTTTTACTTCTTCAAAAATTAATTTTAATATATTTATAGTGCATTTCAGTTTTCAGAGATAATTTTGTTTCCAAAGTGCAGCTAGAGGTAGAAGGCGAAGTTCGCACCCCTCCCCTATAAATGCACTTAAACTAAATAAAATGGTCCTTCTGGTAATAATGACATATTTCAATCAATTCTAAACTGGTATTCAAACTTCCCGTTCTCTGAAAACAATTCTGAATCTACACTTATTTCATAAAGTAAGCAATAGATGGCAATGCCATTTTTTATGACCAATAAAATTATAGTATCTTTACGGTATAAAGAATTTTCACGTTTACATTGTGAACGCCCTATTAACGAGAATACTAGTGTTTGCGACAGCAATGTCAATAGCAATGGTACGGGTGAACGAGCCTTAACTTTCTAGCACGTATTTTTATGCTTCTCACAGATTATGAAATCCAACTGCAAACCCTCTAATTTGTATATGGCAATTGTATTCAGCTAACAGTTGTATTCACCAAACATACAAATTTCTTACGAAGTGGTTTAATTTTTGAACAATTTATCTTTTTGTGGGTTTTCCTTAATATTTAGAACTAAGTGCACATTGCTAACAGTAAAACATTTTTTTTAAATTTAAATTCTGTACAATTATATCACATATATTTAAGAACGCGTAATTCTGTTCTACATTAATTTATTCTATAATTTTTTCAAATAATTTTGTTAGGATTAAAGAAATTTTACCCTGAAAAATATTAGGCTCCTTTGCTGGTACATATTTTCTCGAAACATTTTTAAATCCTTTCTGAAATATCTCTTTCTTTTTAATTAGCTCTGGATTTTTGAAAAACCAACCTACCGAAAAATAAATGCGTGTGTTCAAAACTACCCACGCATAATGACATAAGCGTCGTAATTTTCTAAAAGGTCGAAAAAAAAAAGAAAAAAAAATCTGAAGGTAAACCCCCAGCAGATTCGGATGGAAGTTAAACTCAAGTTTACCATTCCTATCTGAAATAACCCAGAATGATAAACAACAAAGCTATGTTTATGTATTGCGAGTGGAGAATATGTCTCTTTGAAATGTGTGTAAAAAATGTTTTTAAACGTATCGAACAACAACAACAAAAAAATGTAATACTGCCTTTTTCCATCAAGGCTGTATAAGAATGAGCCTCAAACATCAGAGAAAAGAATGGTTTCTATTATATGCGCCTACTAAAGAAAATAAGAACATTTTACTTCTCATTTTGCGAAACTTTTTCAAGGTGCCAAAATAAAGTCTGGCACTTTTTACATTTTTTTTTCTTCGTTATGGGAACTTACTGCCGTGAAGATATAGTAAATTTAGTTTCTAGTTTTATATTTATAATTTATTTATTGAAGGTTTAAAAAATATATAAAAGTGCTTATTCGTGAGGCGGTGAGGGAACGAATTATATTTAGGTGCTGTTGTATTAAGGCAAGGATACACAAGGACTATCTGCCAAAGAAAGGGACATCCTAGGAGGAGGACATTTTTAGGGATTCTAATTCGTTTTCATTATACATCTGGAGAAAATCGTCCTAAACTCCGTTAGATCGACAATCGTGCTGTAGGCCTTAGTCCTTGACCTTCACACTTCAGCCATACGTACAGGGTGACTACAATTAAAGTTCAATTAAACGATCAGAAAAGGAAAACTACTGGACCCAATGTTATCCAACTTGGTAATTGTGTAAAGGTGGTCAGGAGATATATTATCGGCGAAAAAAAAGTTCAAAAATTCAACACCAAGGTGGCAAGGACGTATTTAAGGGGGAGGTTAGGGATCCGACCCCCCCCCCCTGAAGAGTATTTTGGAGGGGGTTCAAAAATTTCGGAGGGGGTCCAAACGGTAAAAAAGGCAATATTTTTCTCAAAAGGACACTATATCCTTATCCATATAGTAACAAAAATCAAAATTTCGTCGGGGAGGAGGTTCGGACCTCTGGACCATCCCCCCCTCCCCCTTAAATAAGTCCTTGCCCCTGGTGTTGAATGTTTGAACTTTTTTTCGCCGACAATAAATCCCCTAACCACTTTACCAATTACCGAGTTTGATAACACTTGGTCCAGTAGTTTTCCTTTTCTGGTCATTTTAAAGTGGAACTTTAATTATAATCAACCTGTAGAATACACTTTTTATATAGACGATAGTTGAAATGGTATAGTTTTAGTATCAAATTTGAGCAGTAACTTCCTCTAAAACTCATCTTGAGAAATTTATATAATTAAAAGTACATGATACCTTTTCTGTCTTCTGTATACTAATATGTGAATGGTTTTCATGACTCATAAGTACAAAAAAGAAATATTTTGCGATATAGGAACGAACTTAATGCCTTATTTACTTACAAAAATTGTTCTATAAAAATCGCTTAATACAATGCGCTTTTTTGTGTGTGAAGTTGAGTAATGGTGCAAACTCGTTTCCAGTTCGAATTTTAAAATTCGTAATATGTAAATATGCATGTAAGTATGTGAAATTCTCCTAAACAATATTTTGGAGAATTTCATTCTCCAAATGAATGTGAAAATTATTATTCTAGAATTCGTTTTCTAGAATAATAATTTTCACATTGATGAAATAATTGCCAAATGTTCTTTGGCAAAAGACACTTACCGGTCAAAAAAGTCGCCAATTTCCGTAAAAGCCTCAACTTTCTTAAAAATCGGATATTTAAAAATAGGTTTAAATGCTACATATCTAATATTATAGTTATTTGCAACTAGAAAGCTAAAATATACTAAAACCATTGACAATAAAAACCCTTCCAATCCTAAAGTTTGTGTCATGTTTTAAGTAATGCAAAAGAAATTGTGTTTTATGGAAAAAAAATAAAATTGTAATCTTTTCTTATTATCTGTGAGTAATTGTGCATGGAACGAAACAAAATATCACTATTTGTCTCCAAATTTTTCATTTAATACAATACTCCCATTCTCAGAAAATATTCTCGCGTCTGATGTAATGCATAAAGTACATTCACATCTCCATATCTTCTTCATGCAGATTGAAGATAATATCATTGAAGGGACTGATTGGCATTAATGATCCACACTTCTGTAACCGATGAAGAAATTGCAAAAGAAACATTAGGAATGAATTTGGAAGAGAGCGATGTAGAAGGAGGTATAAAAGATGAGCCACTTCGCAAGTTCAGTTCCCGTTGAAAGTCCTTATTCAACACTTACAGGAAGATGGCACACCACTTTGTAAAAGTAGTGCTTTACTTCCAAATAAAGAGGTGTTTCAATATTGGGTGGGGGAAAATTCAGAAACTTTTGAATGATTTTTCACAGAAGTAAATCTACAAATTTGTAAGTAGGGATTATTATACACTTACATCTACAAATACTTTTATAAAATTTCTATATTTATTACTTGAGGAATAATAATAGAAGTATCATTCTGCAAGTAATAAGTATGTATCTGTTTTCTATTGTGCGTATAAAATGTTTAAATGTGTGTTTATGTTACCAATTGTGTGTATAAATTGTTCAAACACATATTTGTGTTGATTTATCCCTTCCTATTTCATAATTTTGTGGATCATCCGCATTCGGTTCTGCCGGTAATCAAGAGTTTATTGAATTAAGTTATTCATCTTTATTTGATTATAAAAACAGCCTTTTGAAGATACTTTACAGTAGCCGCGAATGACTTTCGAGTCGTCAGTTGCCTTTTTCGGAACAAAACACATCCCACATAAATCAAAGAAATTAAAAAAAAGAATATTCAACAAAGTCAGTATTGTTTTGCTCGTTGGCAAGTACAACTCAGGGTCTTATTTTTAAATGTAACTAAATTATATGCAAGAAAATGTTACTATCATTCTTTTGTAAGAAAAAAATCGCAATTTTACCGCTGGCACATTAGCAAACCTTCGTAAATGTCTTCGCGTTAGCAGCATTTGTTCTTCCTGACATGTTGGCAACGACTTTGTTCCCTGAATCATCAGAAATTAGTAGAAAGCAAAATGCATATTATTTTTTTAATTAAAAACCGACATTTCTTATATGCCATCTGCTTTCAGCTATCCGAGAGTTATACTTTCTGTAATATTTTGCACTTTACGAATTTTTGATAAACCTACAGGAAATTAAACAGTAGAATTATAGGACAGCGCTTTAATATCAGTAGAAATTCTTGCGTTTTAAGGCAACAATGTACCTTCAAAGTACCTTGTACGAAATATAAGCTTAGTAGCTCTATTAAAATTAAGTATTAGTATCAACGTGACATGAAACCTATGAACTTTCAGAACCGTTTTTTCGATAGCATGATTACAACTACGGGCGTATCAATCTGCGGAGTCTAAGAAAGGCGGGATTTAATCTCCCCCCACCCCCAATCCAATAATATTTAGTCTTAATAATATTAATTATCAATAAAGATGGGGAGGAACGCATTTGCTTCTCTACCTCTCCTAAAATCATCAAGCGATGACGATTGCTCTTAAACTTTTATTATTATCCAAGTAAATAACTTTAGCATATTATGCATTCAAAATGTTTTAATGATTATGACCAGATAGGACCAGCAGCGTATAATGGTATGACAAGCAAAGTAAGGCACGTGTTCATGGGCTCTAATTCAAAGGGGAGTTGACTATCTTAAAGAAAGGAGTAATTTTAAGCCTAAACTTTGTCCAACAGATTCTTTCGATGTTCAACGGTGTTTTATGAACGCGGTTTTTTTTTTTTTTTTAGGAAAAAAAATCGTTGAAGAGGAATAAACTTCTTGATTGAGTGCGTAACATAACGAAACCTCAAGACAAAAACTGCAATTTTATCAAGAAATAATTTTCCCCTCTTAAACGGGATATAGAATGCGTTCTAATGCATTATTCTTTGGATAAAAGATGGCGGATTCTGCGCGAGCATCGATACTTCACTGCACATCGAACCTACGCTGAAAAAAAAAAAAAAAAAAAAAAAAAGAAAGAAAAAAGAGCTAAGGGTGAAATTGTTCTACCAGAACCACCAGAACTCTGTTGCATCTGCAAAGGAACTCCATTGTATGAAGCTGATACGAAGAGGTCTAATGTCTATATGTGCCCCACAGTAGACGATACAGAAATTTGACACAACTGGACAATTTAGCCTTCTTTTAGGTTGAGGACGAAAGCAAATCCAGTCTTGATGTGCTTTCAACCTAGCATACTCAAGACTGAAAGCAGACACGCTTTCAATCTTGAGTAGGCTTGTACTTTCACTCCATAAAAAAAAAAAAAAAAAAAAAAACACCCAAATTCTGTCTATGCATAGAAAGTATTTGATTTCAAAGCCACAGGACTACTGAAACTCATTTTTGAATGATCTTAAAATATTGCCAGACTTCATTTTAGCGCGTTGAAAAAAGTTTTGAAAAGAAGGCTTTAAAAAAATACAGGATGCAAATCTCGAAAAACTAAAGTTCGATTTTTACAACCTTTAACTAAGTGAAACTGTTTTAAATTTTGGTTTTAATATAGGTAAAAATTAATGTGTTTTGGAATTTTTTTCAATCGAACAATTAATTACATAAAATATCACTTTATTATATTGAAAAAAAATAATAACATTCTTTTTTTTTCAAGCAACAAAATCACTTGGTTAAAATAGCACCCACAACATCTTAGCTGCATTAACGAAATTAATGAATTGAAAATGCTTGGTTAAATCAACAAAAATTTTTGTCAATTGAAACAAATTATTGCTTAAAATTATGTTATTTTTTATATATAGTATTATTCGTTTAAGCGAATTCGTTCGATTGAATAAGCAAAATACATTATTTTCGTTTGGTATCGCTATTTATTCACCACGATTATTTTCTTGATCTGAAATATCAGCTATCTTTATTTACACACACCCTTTCCAACTAGTTTTTTCTTTTTCTTTAACAATATCCAACGAGTTACTTTATTACTAACAACAGCTAGTCACGCAAACTAACTACTGTTATGTTAGTGCGTATTTCATAGTTATTTTTTAAGAGATTTTCCCCTGTTTGGAAAGCCTTTCTGCAAACAGCATAAATTATCAGTAAACCAGGGAATTGTTTTATCTTTCAGAAAATACAACTTTATTTTATTTATTTTTTCCCCTCTTTCATTTTTTTTTTTTTATAAAGCAAAAAATAATTTAGCAATGGGTAACTTGAAACTGTTGCTTATTCGAAAATTTTATAGGAAGGGTATTTATTTTTATATATAAAATTGACTAATGATAAAGTCTCGCAAAGTCTGTAATTTTAAAAGAATATTTCATCATACTTTTATACGTGGTTTCGGTACCTGTGCAACAAATTATCGATCTTGTTTTAGCAGGTACGCTCGCTATTGGACGTAAAATAAAAATAAATAAATAAAAGTGAAGCACAGGCAGTAAATTAACGGAAATAACTGGTTAAACAAATTTTTATAATACTTTTATTAGATGCAAGCTTGTGCATATATGTATATACATACATGCTGGGTAACCCAAGAGGCGGTAATACGCTTTAATTATTTATCTATGAGAGATAAAGTTTTAATGTAAATTGAAAAAATGTTCAAAATAAGATAGGACACTTTTTAAATTTGCATACGTCTCCCGTTCAAAAGAAATTCACTGTTAGTAAAATGTACCCTATGCACTAATGAGGTGATGTACAAAATTTCAGCATTTTATCATAAAACATCTCAGAGATATCTTTAGACAAAGATAGTCTGGGAATGTCCATGAATTTGAATGTAAACGTTTGTTGCTAAGTGTAAAAAATATTTTCTTTCATAATTTTTGTATAGCCTCTAAAAAGCGATCATCCGACGTGAGATTTCCCCTTCGAGAACTATTGAAAAGTGGCTTAAATCAGCATATATTTATCTTCATATCTCTGTAACTTTTGAAGATATAATTCTCGAATTTGGTACATCATCTCATGTGTGTGTGGGGTACATTTTATTAATTAGGAATCTCTCGGTACTAGGGTCATATGCAAATTTTAAAAGTGTAACTTTTTTTTAAATTAATGAGAGGAATTTAACGTAGCATTTTTTCCTGCCCTATTTTGAACATTTTTGCAATGTAATAATAATAATAATAATAATAGTAAAAAAAATAATAATTCAGATAAATAAATTTTACAAGTGTAGTCGATATGATAATCCATTTTGATTTAAGAAACCCGATTTACCTCATTCCCAAAAGCGTTCAATATAACTATAAAATGATAAAGTTCTTATTGTATAATAAAAGTAAAATAACAATTATAAATATTAAAATGTATAGATAATATAATGCATTAAAAGTTCGAATAGAAAGAAATAATTAGATTATATTGAAACACAAAAATGTGAAATAAAACAAAACCGACTTTCAGTATAACTTAAAATTACTGAATTATGTTAATATTGTAAATATCTCAGATACATTTACAATATTAATATGCGTAACTAAAGAAATGTTTTCGGACACATAACTAAAAAACTATATGTATTGTTTAAAATGCTGAAAATGCTTTTCACGAAAGAATATCGTAAATTCGATTTTTTATTTTAAAAAAGGATTATTGTAGGTTTTTTTGAAATTCTTTTGAAAAATAATTTGATAAGTTTACTAATCCGTCAGCAATAAATACATTTTTTTCTGATTTTAATAATTTATTTCAAACTTGCTTTTTCCTAGTACTTACTTATGTTCGAAGAAATTCACTTCCCTTAAAAAACTCTTTTTAGATTAAGGAATGATAAAAAACTTAATTTTATCCAGAACACGTAAAAGCGCTTCTAGAACTGCATGCAATATTTAAAAACCACAAGTGCTACCCTTGAACTAATAAACTATAATGATAAAAAGAGTGTCCACGATCGATTTAGTAAATAATCCCGTGAGCCTTTTCGTGACAATATTTGCTTTCACTCTGGCATTTTGTCCTCGTTAGTCGCGGCTGCTTGTGCATTAAATAATTCTTTTCTTCATCTTTCAAAAGTAAATTGAGCTGCATGTTGACAAGGCTGAAAAGGATAAATTGCTCTTTTAACATAACTGCAAACCAAACTCGTGCATAAAAATACGAAATTGGGAAATTGGATGAAATAAATGCCGTTTAAACATCTTTGTTTTACTTTTTATTAACACTTTCCAACAAGGTTGAAAAGTGTTTATGATTTCGGTTTGTCTGTCGGTCCGTCCGTCCGTCCGTGCTCTAACTCCCGTAAATATGCCCCGATTTCGACGAAATTTAAATATGTTATTCTTATGTACAGTACCATGTACCCTATTGAAAATGTTCTATGTAGCATTTATAGTTTTTCTACAGGGGCACTCAAAATATTCCCAAAACATTGCGCTCTATGGGAAGTTTTTCTTTAAAGCGTATCATCCTTATTATATAGTTGCGCCGATGCCTGACTTCAAGATAGAACTTTTTTCGCCATTACTACAAAACATTGCAATGTCAAGGACATAAAGCGCTTAATAATTTCTACACCGTTTGTACGATCCGCTTGAAAATTTTCATAATTATGTATAAAAATATAGAAAACAATCTGCGTCACTTTAAAAATATGAAAATCCACCCGTTCCCTCATTTTTAAACGATTTTTCGCTATTTTCAGCAACATTTCATTTCCGAGAGTCATAAAAGTTAATCATTTGCGTAACAAAATTAGCTATTGCAAATGACAATGACTTCATTTTGACATCATACTTAACAGCTTTTTCTAGATTTATAAGTTTATTTATTTATTTCATTTTTTAATAAAATGATTTCCTCCGGATGTTCACATCAAAACGAAATCTTTCAAATACGAAGAGTTTCCGCACGTTACCATAAGTGCATGAAATTCGATTTGGGTATTTTAAAGATATTCTGCTATATAATAAAATTGAATACCAAGTAATTTATTTTAGGTGGACGAAGATGAAATATATTGAGTGTAGACATGCTTTTGTTAAATGTTATTTTTTCCAGCACCCGTTGCAATTGCTTCACAACGGTCTTTGACTTCTAGTTTTAGAGATATTCTGCTATTTGAAATTAAACAAAATTGATTAGATTTTAGCGCGTGGAAAATTAATTTTAGACACCCTTTAATGAATAAATTTCTCACTCTGCGTGTTCGTCCGATATCGTTGTGTTAAATAAAGTGAATATTTATATTTTTATCTAACCAACAAGTTTGAGTGGTGTTTATGATTTCGGTTTGTTTGTCCATTTTGTTGTCCACCCCTCCAGTGTTCTAACTGCCGTAAATATACATCGATATGTGCGAAATTTATGTTTTTTCTATGTACAGTACCATGCACCCTGTGGCGTAGCCAAGAGGGGTGAGGGGGGGTCACAATCCTCCCCATGAGGAATTTTTGTCATACAAAATGCATATTCTTTACTCACTTCTCACACACGCATATACATATATGTGAGTTACACTAGTCGTAAGCCCCCCCCCCCCCTCATGAAAAATTTCTGGCTACGCCACTGCATGTACCCTATTGAAAATAGTGTAAGTAGCATTTAGTTCATTTTCAGGAGAAAAAAAAACATCTAATATACCGCACTCTATGGGCAGTCATTCTTGAAAACGTGTTTTAGAGATATTTTCGTTTTTTAAAAGAAAACAAAGTTGGTATGCATATCATTAAAGCTCTCAGAATAATGCTGTCGATTGAAAATATCGTCTGTATTATTAATAGTTCTTCTACAGGAACGCTGAAAAGAATTCCAATGCCTCACAATCTGTGGCATTTGAGGGAAACTAATACATTTCTAGCACAAGACAACGAGTATAAAATTTTTATAGTCTTCAGTTAAACGATGAAAAAAAATATTACTGGGTCTTATAAAACTGCTTTTATAGTGATAATACAACATTATCTTATCTCTGAAATCTCGCCATATTTAAAGAAAATACATCGCTAAGCATGGTTTGATAATACTGATGTGTTGGAAAGTGTTTTATAATCGATGCGTTTGGCATGATTTATCTTTCTTGTTTTAAATAATAGCGACACAATATTAATGACATTTTATCTCTCAACACCCTTTATTGAAAAATGTGTCCCAAAATTGCGACATAATAAAGCGACATAAAAAAGCGACATAATTTTACATGTATTTAAATACTATTAGTTCACAACAGCTTTAATCTATTGTTACAATATTTCGCAAGCTGTAGCATATGCTTCACATGTATTTTTTACATATATTTAAATACTCTTAGTTCCCAACAGCTTTAATCTTTTGTTATAATATTTCGTAAGCTGTAGAATATGCATCACATGTATTTTTCTATAAATAGGTTACACTCATAAAAATTTCAAGAAGGGTTACCAGGCGAAATAGCGAAGGGAGGGGGACAATCGTAGAGGAACCATGTGGTCTCGCAAAGGGCCTGTGGTAGCATTTTTTGAAGAGGCCCTACAGCAACGGCCGGATCCAGTGATGTTTTTTGGTGTCTTGCAAAGCGCCAGCTGTAGCATATTTTCGAGGTGCCCCTGACAGCGATAGCCGGACCCAGTGATGTCTTTTTGGCTGTCGAAAAGACCAGCGGTACCATACTTTCGAGGGGGAAACATATAGATTCCGGTGTAACTCGCCCCTCGATTTGATTGATAGCTTCTGACGCGGGTGAAAGTGACCCTCGTCCCTTTGTATTACTCGAATTTCTGATCAGTAAAACTATGCAATTAACTTTCAACACTAACATACGTAGTGGCAAACTACGGCACTTTTCGATTAGCCGGCGTAAATCCCATCAACAATCTTTTCTTAGCGACATTAAAAGACTACTTCTAAAATATCGTTGTTCCCGAAACAAAGCCAAAAATGTTAATCATATACAAAAAAAGTACTTACATACAAATTACAATGTATAAAAGTATGAATATACTAAAAGGAAATTTGTATGTTTATTGGATTAACCGTTCGTTAAAAGTATGAAAATGGGAAAAACATATGGAATTAAATTAAAATTCCAAAATATAGAAATGCGGATGAAAGAGCTCTGTACTGGAAATGATGCTCAGTGATTGTCGTTAGGTTTGTTTGCAATTGGCGCAGGTTTCAATTATTTGGCTTTTTATCAGCTGACTGAAAATTATCAAACCATTAACAGTCAAAGAATTCAAAAAGTCTATGTAATTATTGATTTCACTGTCATCATGGCAAATTATTTTACCGTATAGCTATGATATGTTCACGGTTCACCATGTATTCGATGAAGTATATCAGTATTAACAAAAGTACAATCATCATTTTTAAGGGCTGAAATAACTGACTTCAATATGTTATGCGAGAGTATGTTTTGTCGGGAATATTTCCATAGACCTCATTAATAATGTAATATTATTTTCATCCCCTATTGATTGCTGTTGTATTTCGATAATATTTTCACTAAACTGGCGATTAATTTCATTTTTTGCGAATTTTGTTGGAATATTGTAACCCATATTTACGCTAAGTTTCGGAGAAAACTACGAACGGTTAGGTCGACGGATGCGCGATGGGACCCGAACCCGGGACCTTCACACTTTGCCCGTCTACCATTTCCAGTGACATAACCACTGTGCAATGGTGAGGCTGCAAACTGAATGTAAGATAGGATAAAAAGTTGCGTTCGATTGAGTGCAAATTGGATATATATAATTATAGGGCCAGGGCTGGGGAGTAGCGCGCTACTTGTAGCGAAACTACAGTAGCCGCTACTTTTTTTTGTAGTTTGTAGTGTAGCGCGCTACTTTTTTTAAAAAGTAGTGTAGCGTGTAGCGCGCTACAAAAAAACAGTAGTTTGTAGCGAATTTTGGAAGCTACTTTTGCCGTGTCATCATTTCCGGCGATTGATCCCGTGGTGCAATTTCTCTCTCTTCTGACTCCAAGCATAACTGAAACTGATGCTTGAAAGACACCCAATCACTCCCCCGCCCCCCCCACCCTCCCAGGGGACACACGCACACGAGGGGGGGTGAGGGGGTTTGCTTTGCCTGAAGCGGAAGCCTGACATTGTGCATCTTTTTTCTTTTTATCGTTCTCAGTATTATTTGTAGAATCACCAATCTGCCATAAAGAGGAAAAAAAAGGAAGGTAAGAGAGGTCCAAAGTTGAACAGAGGTTATTTTGATGGGGCCTCGAGAGTCTCATTATCACACGGGCGTGTGGGCCCGTGAGCCCCTGAAAAATAAAGGCCTCGCAAATCTCTCCATTTATTGTATATTAAATTTATATATGCTGCAATAATAATTTTTATTAAGCTAAATTTCCTTTATCTATATCATAATTGTGTAACAATAAAAAGGCTTCGAGACTTATTTTCTGTTCTTCTTTCTAACACAATGATAATGGTTTCTAAGACTAGATCAATAAAATAGAAATTAAAGGCGTTATTGAAAATTTATGGCCATATGTACTTATCACAAAATATCCATTAGTTAGCATTTTTTTAAATATTATGATGAAGAAAAGAAAATTTTCTGGCAGGTGGAACTCAGCGCACACATACGCTAATAATACAAATGGATTAAAAAAATATTAAAATCAATTTTAAATGCACATTCTTGTTCTAAATGAGTATAAATATATGGGTAATTTTTAATTTAATTTTAGAATTATTTTGAAATGTTTTATTTTTATGCTGGGAAAATAGAAAACAATCACAAATAAGTTAAAATGTCTGTAATAGTATAGGGGCCTAAAACAACCTTTTTTTTGCCCCGGGGCCCCTTCTATGTCTGATCAGGGTCTGCTATTGCGTGTTTGCAACATTAATCAACATAAAAATGAGTATTTTTTGCTTTCGAAATGGAATTTTACATATCTGTAAATTGTATGCTTTTGTAACATCATTAATTTTCTTTGATCTTTTTTTTTTATTGCACCCATAAATACAGTGTAGTGTCCACTTGCCAGGATGATTGCCAATCATTCAGTGTCCAGTATTCCGTGAACTTCCTTTTAGGCGATATCCTTTCAAATCTGACATGATATATAGTCAGTCCTCGCAATTAGCGATCCCCCCCCCCCATCCTCTCACTCACCATCTACGGAAAACTGCGAAGCGTGAGAAAAACTTACGGTTTTCTCACAGGAATTTTCATGAAAGCATCGAGACCGCTTCTGGAAGAGTCACCGACATTTTTAATTTTCTCTTTGCCTCCTCCTTATGATCGATGCATTGAACAACAATTTTATTTATGCTTAGTTTTACTAAGTTTATTTATATTAAGGTTTGGTCATTTTTCGACGTTACAGTGCACTTTTTTGAGTTTGGGCACTCTTTATTAACCTTGTGTCCTGGTGGTGTGTTCAACTTCCACAAGAGTAATGACAGTTCTGCAGTATTGTAGCTTTTCAAACATTAATTAATCACGTGATTATGTTCTACAACTCTGAATGTTTTTTGTCTCAAAGAAGTGTAAAAACTGATTAGTACATTTTTCGTGGAACCTGAAACTGAAAAAAAAAGCAAGTAAATATGTAGAAATTGTACACATTTTTTTTTTTTTTTTTTTTTTTTTTACGAGTTGATAACCTTATCTTTTTTGAGTTTGTTAAAAAGGGACAAAAGGTATAAGCATATGCATCCAAGATATTATTTCAGGGGCTAAAAATATTGCTGACCTCGGTTACAGTGTTCTTCGTTTGTAGTGACAGTTTTCAGATTCGGTCCTAAGGTAGAGCGAACGGTGCGACCGCACCGGGCGCCATCTCTACCAAGGCTGTTCAGAATAATATAGCACTGTGGATGTCGGAAATGGTTTCATTTACCTGTTAATAATTGTTTAATAATAAATCTTTTAGTCAATGTACAGTAGTAATCAATCATGTTAATAGTGAATTTTAGTGAACTTTCTGTGAAAAAATAAATTATTAACAGGTACTCGAGGACGACTTATCAAACCCTACATTGTTACGTGATTCATAACCGTCTTATTTACCTTTACCACTCTTTAACTTTTTGCCAATGAGTTTCAGAGCACCATGCATATTTGACAGTCCGTATATTATTGAAGTTGAAAGCCTCATTTTAACCCCTGAAAGCTTTTATAGCTAAATGTGTGGCGTAGCTAGGTGCAAGAGCTGATCTAGGGTACGTGGAGCCTCCCTGCAAACGTAAAGAAGCCCCGTGTTATTCTCCAGATTAAGTTTTCCTTAGTTTTTTAGTTCGAATATGGCGCTCCGATGCCTTGCTTACCGTTTCGGGCCGTCCCTGGCTACGGGGGAGCAAGGAAGGTCAACTGTACCCGGGCGCAGCATCGGCCAAGGGGCGCTAAATGGTATATGAAAGCTACCTAGTTGCATTTTTAAAAAATAGGAGGGGGCGCAAAATCTTCAGTTGTCAGGTGGAAACGAGATTTAGTCATTTGCTGTGGGACAGAGAAACTGTTCTCTCAGCTTGTTTCCATCCCAGATTCAAACTATTCTGGATTGAGGAGGAGAGGAAGACCGAAGCCAAAAAAATGGATGGAGGAATACCTCCAGAATATGTTTCCGACAACTTCAGATATCAGTATCGAGGATCAGCCCATGGATGATGACTTTTCTGGTTTTTTTAATTTCTCTTTCGCATGCACTCGAAATAGTTACGAGGAAGAACTTACAAGGTTCTTGTCAGAGCCAATTAAACCCCTATCTTCGCTTTCGGCGTACACGTATATGAAAGAAGCCTTCAAAAAAACTAACACTGGCGTGCCGTCCAGTGCATCTGTACAAAGATTGTTTTCGATTGCATTGGACGCATTTTCTCCTCGACGATCATGTTTGGCGGATAACAATTTTGAGATCCAGCTCTTGTTAAAATTTAATAAACATGTTTTTGAATAAATTTATGTGGTTTTTATTTTATACTAGAGGCATGGCAGTCTTCCATGAATATGTTGAAATTCTGCTTTCTTTCGTTAAAATTTTAAAGTGTCTATTATATTTAAATTATTAGGTTTTCTGTGTAATAATTTTCAGAATTTAATACGAAAATATGAGAATTTCTATTAATAATTAATAGTTTGTAAAATCCTTAGAGACTTATCTCTCTCTTAGCCTTAAAATAACAATATAATTCTATAAAATTCTTTTATACCTAACACAAAGAAAAAGTTGTGTTGATGATAATAACTTTTAAAATTTCTTTAACATATATAGAGGATTTTTTTAATGCAATGTTTTAAATAGATATATCATGAATTTAATTAGTAATTGTTTTCATTATTTTATAATATGCATATCATATGTGATGTTTTCAATTAAAACAATTATACAATATTACATGGTTCACACGGGTCATTCGTCATAAATCACTAATTTGGTAAGTCATGAAAAAAGGCCTTTATACTCATTAATTTTGATTTGTGCTCAAGAAACTAGAATGTTTGTACAACATGAAAGGGGTCTCAAAACGGGCCTTTTTTTCCCGTTCAGACATCCATTTTATTATTATATTTTTAAAAACTTTTTTAGTTCTCATGATTTTTCTCATGCTTTCAGAGCTCACTTTCCCAATTTATTTTTATCATAGAGGTATTAAAACTTAATTAGTTTCAGCAATACTTCAATAATTAGCAGTAGTTGCCAGTAGCGTATATATAGGCTTCCATTTCGGGGGGAGGGGGACGATTCGGTATTTTAAACTTTATTGTTCTAAAGTTAAAAGAAATGTTTCAAAATAGCTCCTTTTTAATAATTGCTTTACATTTTCGGAGGGGGCCCGCCTCCCCCTGCTCAAATACTCGCCTGGTAGTTGTTTATTAGAGCAATAGTTTTTTCTAATTAAAGGCGAAAAGGTGCCCGGGGTCTTTCGTGCGTCCACCAAATCTGCAGCGCTCAACGCTACAAGGAAACCACCTTTTAATAAACGCGTTCTTTGGACTCGAGAGACACCCGCTGAGGTCATTAATCACGCTGGACGCGAGTAGAAAACCAAGGCTTTAGATATCGATAGTTTTCTCTAATTAGGATATAAATATCCTTAAATATGAATGTAATGCAAATTGAATCTGTTAGCAAAATTTGTCTCCTAAAAGTAGCGAAAAAGTAGCGAAGTAGCGACTACATTTCAAAAGTAGTGTAGCTAACTACATTTGTCAAAAAGTAGTTGTAGTTGTAGTTAACTACATTTTTCGAAAAGTAGCGGTAGTTGTAGCGCGCTACAAAAAAAAAGTAGTTTTTCCCACCACTGTATAGGGCACGGTTACGATATGCATGAACACATCTATCTGCAGAACTGATTGTTCTTCACAGACTTACAAAAAGAAGAATTCTTATACTTTAAGGCCTATATAGACGCACGCTTGATAACGATCAAGTGTTATGAAAGTCAAATGGAGTTCCTCCAGATATTTTTTATTGCAATCGACAGGGTAGTTTACTTACAGGGAAGACCAGAAGACTTTCAAGTTTATTGATAGTCATTGTTTAAACAACATTTTACAGTGATTCATCTATTTTAATGAGAGTTTTTATTTTATCCTAAGATTTCAGGTTAGATTTTTGAGTCCATAATTATTGTGATTGTGTGTGATTAGGGCAACGCTACACTAGGGCGATCTGCCAATGGTGGGGGGTGCCTTGGTAGGGGGACTTTCTAAGGAGTTTTAACGCGTATTCACGTTACATCTGGAGAAAACCTACCAAAACTCCAGACCGTTAGATCGACAGCCGCGCGATGGGACCCGAATCCGGGACCTTCACACTTCGGCCTTCTACCATTTTCAGTGCCATAACCACTGTGCCATGGTGAGGCCGAGTCCATAATTATGTAAAAATATGTTGCTAAAATATTTTGGAACTGTGTGTATAAAGTTTCTTTTGTCACTTTCAAATGAAATAAGTTGAAATAAAGTGCATAAAAGAAAGGGAGGAAAATGTATAATTTAATAGACGTCTCAGGAAGTCATTTGGTGTCCACATTGGCTTATTATTTATTCGTAAGCACGTGTAATCTAATCAATAAACACTATAATTTTAAAGAAAGAAAGATATGAGTCACATCTCACATAAGTAAAATTTACAAAAACTTATTTAGTATTACAAATCTAAAATATTCTTAAGAATACCCTCACTAGAGCGCCGTTGAAGTCCGGTTGGCACTGTGCCGAACTCTAGATCAACAGACTCAGATTCGAGTGCCGGCTGATCAAAGACTAACGTGTACATGGCAACGAACGTGCACTTTGATCTGCAGGACCATGTATGACCGGGAAAAGTTCCGAGTTTCGGTGATGCTCTAAATTGCGCTGAACAGCTAATCGCCATAGCAAGAGCAGTCAACAAAAAAACTTGTGTTAGCATGTAACATAGTAAAAACTGTGCATGAGCACTCATAAAATGGTAAAGTTCGAGAATTCACTAATGGCCTTATCACACTAAAGGGAAAATCCGAGCAACTTCGCGCTGGACCAACTTTTCCGACGGACTTGAAGGCGTGGTTATCTTTAAGGGTTGCAAAAGTAAACAAACTCTCTCCGACGCCAAATAGTCATCGCATCGCTGATTTGGCGTGCAGGTTCTTATTTTACTTATCGTGCGTTGGTATATTTACATCGGATCGGCAGCATTGGATGGGCAGCAATCTCTAATTCCAAAGTCCACTTGAACGCGGCCATAATTTTATTTACACGTGATTCTGACATCGAGCCAAGCTGCCAAGCTTCGAACATAATCGCCATTGCTCGGAATTCCTTATGACGCAGCAAGAAGAAGTACTCTGATTGGCCAAAATTTCGTCCGAATTTTTTCGGAAATTTCTCGGATTTTTTCCTTCGGAAAGGAAAAAGTTGGAGTTCGCGGTCGTCAAGGTAACGGCGGAGAAAATCGACCGAAAACTTGATTTGCAAGGAAAGTTGGTCGGATTTTTCTCAGTGTGAGAGCCCTTTAAAGCAACTCTATGATTTCTTTCTGTGAATGCTTGAAGTTTTTGCAACTGAGGAAAGCCGGACTTTTATACCGGCCGAACTGATTTTTCTGTTGATAAGCATACCATTTTATGAGTGCTATTATGTTTTTCTTATTTTAGCAAACCTCCATGTTCTAGAGGGCCTCTGAGACTGACATTCATAATTTTAATGTCTTTGAATTCATCCATCATTCCAGTGCAGGTAAGCTGTCACACAGTCTTGGGCAATAAAATTAAAAAAAAAAAAATACTCTCACTAATATTTTCGAATATACGTAAGTCCCCGTACTCCAACTTAACAAACTCCTTGTTCGGGATTTTTTTTTTTAACACTTTAACGAGGGGTGTCCTCGCTGTGAGGATATAAAACTCTGACGTTTTGACTGTTGTCAGTCAGAAGAATACATTTGATTTCTATAAAAACACTTGAAGGTGACAGTTACACGAGAATCCTTTACTTTTTAGCACACCATTTCCCGTAAAAATTGTCGATTATTTGTAAAGTTGTCAAGATTATTTTTATCTGCATTGGCATCTGCTAAAAAACTTGAGAATACGAGGGAAATACATTGATAGAAGAACAACTGAATAGACTGCCCAATGCTGAAAAAAGGGGCAACCGCTGCCATTTCTCGATTTAACTACCCGAAAAATGACAGACGATCGAATCGTTCATCGCGTTCCACAGATCTACAGACCATTTTTGACACAGATGGCTCTGCGCGCACAACCAGTCATGTTGTGCATCGTCCGGCTTGTTGCTGGCAGTTAAATCGAGCGATGGCAATGGCTGCCCTTTTTTCAGCATTGAGAATTGGTTCCGTTTCAAAGAGTTAAATATTAAATTTTATGTCTGTGCATCGCTGAATCAATTCTTGGCTTTTATTTGCACTAGAGTGCTATTTCATTTATTCTGAGTTTTTCTGTCCACGTATTTTTGGGGGCCGATTTCCGTCGACACGTTTTCGTTGCATTTTCCAAAAAGGTATCAGATAGCGCAGGAGGTGGGGGGAACATAATTTAGGTGGGGGAATATAATGTTGAAAATCACCAAGGGTTGCAATTTTCGATGATTTGTCGCTAAGTTTGGCTCCAAAAAATGTCCCCAAAGCCGAACATAGCTTGGCTATAAACGAAGTAGAAAACAATATTTATAAAAATAAAGTATAGTTATAATATGCCTGATGAACATTGTAGGAGGCGATTTTAATATAGATTTAAATTTTGAAAAGTGTTTCATGGAATAAGAAAGACAAATGCGGCGCACTCACAGATTATGATGCACATCCCAAACATTATTGATGAAGATGAAATATAGTTAGAATATGCTTGGAGAAGATTGTAGAACAGTTTTAGTAGGCGATTTTAATGAATATTTCGATTCCAAAGAGGCGTTTTATGGAACAAGGAAGAAAATTAAGGCACACTCATGAATAATGATACACTTTCCAGCTTAATGGTAGAAGGAAAGAAAATAGGGAATTCGCATGGATTATGATGGGCTTTTAATATATAGCACTTTTTTAATATAATAGATAATAATAATAATAAAATATGAAAGCATTTCATATTTTTTTATTATTATTACTTTTTTGCATTCACGTTACGCAGAATAAAGTTCTATGTTATTTTGTCCTTCATAGTGAAATTAATTTATCATGCAATCAGAGAATTACGTTCATCTGATTATTTTGAACATAAATTGCATGAAAGATGCAAACATGTTTAGCTTAAATAAATATATAAAATCCATCTCTATGTCTTTTGTAACAGTGCGGTAACTCTTAAAACACTCTATACTTTTCAGAAGATTATCATCATTAACTGTAATTAAATTTTGTCAATGGGACAATGAATGCTGTGCATAGTTCAAAATGAGTCTCGAATTGTTAATGATACACAATGATTGTAATTTTAGAATCTTTTGTTACTGTTTTTTAAAATTATTTATCCTAAAATAACTTTAAACAAAAGCATTACCAACACATTATACAACATTCCGTATGTAAATTAAAAGTAACTGTGAAGTGAGTTTTTTAATGATGAATTTTCATTACTTTTAGCAAGTATAACCTTCCCTCGAATTTATGGGATAATTGATCTTTTTACACTATCATGATCATTAATCTTTCTGCTCGTATAAAAATGTCTTATAAAAGAGGCAAAAAATAGATGACTAAATTTTTCGAAGGTCATTGTCAAACTTTATGGCTTCAGATCAAGTATTACAGTCTATTCATATAAGCATTTTTATCTACCTCCCGCATCTTCTCTTGCAAATGACAGTTTATTTTTACAAGTTCATTTTCATGCACTTTTTCTTTTTTAACACTTTTCAACGAAGTTGAGAGGTGGAAACTTCCGTCTGTCTGTTTGTCTATCTGTTCGTGCTCTAACTGCCGTAATTGTGCATAGATTTCTACGAAACTTATATTTATGCTATTCCATGGACGAAACTTATATTATGCTATTCCATTCCCAAAAAAGACTTCGACGATTGTGATTGACAGTAATATGTCATGTGATTGACAGTCACATTTAAAGTGCATTTTAGGGATTTTATATTTTTAAAACCAAACAAAATTAACATATTATCAGTTAATAAAAGAATGTGCTTCCTAAAAAACGATGTATGTAGGTTCTACAGGCAGCGGTTAAAAATTCCTCACTGTCTTGAACGAGAAGTTCGAAGACCCTTGTAGGCAAGCAACGATGGGCACAAACGGAGAATAGCTGCCGTCACGTTTTCGCAACAGACCCGGCAGACAAGCAAACTATTGGATTTGCTATAGTGTGTGTGTGTGTGGGGGGGGGGGGGGGGGGGAGTTTAATGGGAACGGTTTCGAAGTAAGATAAAAGAAATACACTGTGGAGGGAGTTCTTGTGATTTTTTTTCGGATATAGTATGGACAATTTTTTTTTTTTAGATGCATGGACAATTAGCATGGACAATTTTAGATGCATGCATGGACAATTTTTTTTTTTTAGATTATTAAGAAAATACGCACTTCAAGTTATCGGTATGAGACTGATCAGGGATGCACTGAAAAAAAAAAGTATACAAAGATTGCGGAAAGTCGAAAGATGATCAAGCTGCCGAAGAACTAAATAGTACTTCGACGTTATTTTTTTCTTGCCTTATTTCAATTTAATGAGATGTCTAAAATGCAATTTATTAAAAAATTGTCCTGAAGTGTGCATAAGAATTGCGTTTGAGTTTTCCAAATTCGTGTGATTAACAATATGAACAATAACGTTTTCATCAAGAATAATGAAACTTTTGCAGCTAAGTTTTAGTTATTTTTCCACAAGTATTATTTTTTTTTAAACTTATTTGACTTTCACGAAAATCTGTTAAAACAAAAGGCATGGGTTTTGGTAGTTTATGGTTGTGTGTGATTATGGCAACGCTACACTAGGGCGATCTGCCAAGTGGGGGTGCTTCGGTAGGAGGACTTTCTAAGGGATTCTAACGCGTATTCACGTTACATCTGCAGAAAACCTACTAAAGCTCCAGAGCGTTAGATCGACAGCCGCGCGATGGGACCCGAACCCGCGCGGCTGTCTACCATTTTCAGTGGCATAAACACTGTGCCATGAGCATGGGTTTTGAAAATCCAGTGATGCCTTAACCCAAAGTAATTTTTGCCAACAAATTTTTCTCAACAAAGTTTACCACAAATGATAAATTCAATTCGTTTGAAGGACTAAAAGAGATGAAATTACAAAAGATAAAAGTACAGTTGTAAATTAATTAATTACTGTCTGTAGTTTACAGGACTTATGCGTTTGAAAGATTTATAGATTTATTTAGACCTTTGTTTTCATTCTAGTGGTTCTTCAGTGTACTTTTCTTAGTTATTACATTATTTAAATGCAAAACTCTATGTTTTGTATTTATAATTAATTCTTCATGTAATAAAACAATGAATACTTAAGTGAAACAGAAAACTTGAACTACTATAAATGCAAAATAAGTTGCCATTTTGTTTGCACGCGAGAAACAAATTAAGCGGAATGAACAAAATAGAAAACATAGAAACCAGAATATAAATAGCGGCTCGTAATGGTATACGAGTTTGTTTCGCTAATGTCAAGAGTGGAAAACATGCATATGTATGGATGACTATTTAGTTACAGAAACTTGCGTTAAGAAATGCTTTTCGGTACTTGATATCACAATGATATGTATGGGGAAAACAACTCAAACTTCTATGTACCTGTTTTTTTCTAATCCGTAAGGAATAATTACACCTGTGCAACATTTTGTTTTTTTCAAGCACTATAAATATCTTTTTACCACGGTGTAAAAAATAACGATTTTTAAACTGTCTGTTTTTTAAATTTAAATCAGATTTTTTAAAGTCAGATTTAGTAAAGCACTTAAGCTAATAATTAAATAAATTTAACTACTTATATAAAGAGTATAGACAACTGGCAAATATCTAGTTATTCATACTGTAAATAAACTATTTCTTTGGTATGCAAATGAAATGATTTTGTCCCAAGCGGAGGATTTTGAAAGCATAGAAAAATTGACTGATTGTATACTGGCCTAATTTGCGAATTTAAAAGGTTAAAAGAAAAGATTTCAAAAATAAAAGTTTACAGAAATGTTAATAGCATGCAATAGCATTATGTACAACCTCTTTCAGCTTGTGGGTCACAGAAATTTAAAAATGTACGGTATCAAGGGTCAATCAAGTATTGCATTCTTTTAAGTAATGTAGTCTTAATAATATATAAAGACTAATTCATGGATGTAATGACACAATTCCATGCATGTGTTTATAGATTTCTTTGTAAATTTAAGTTCTTGAAAATAGGGTGGCACACACGGGAAATGCAATTGGGGGATTCCACAGTATTGCGAGCCTTTATGTCATGTTGGCAACAAGTTTGATTAATTATAACTAAAGAAAAAATTGAGTTAGATGAATACTTTTTTTCTGTAAAAAATGTTGCATTGTTTATGAAAAAGAAAAAATGCTCACCTAATTTAACTTTTGGGGCTGTTATGACCAGTCAAACTTACTGCGGACACGGCAAAAACGACCACAATACTGCAAAATCACCCAATTATCAATAAAAATCCCAAAAAATATTATGGCACATATTGATAAAAATCAATTATTAAATTATGACTAAATATTTTCTGGTGTCATGTTTATGTAAATTGCAAACAAATATGAAATAATTAAATTTCTACAATTAATTGCTTTCCTTAAAAATTGAATTTACGGATTCTTATTCGCGTTTTTCTCTTTGCAACTGGGCTGGCGGTGAATAGAATGCATGTCATGAGTCAATAATAGCCCGTGGGATAGTTGTGCATCCTTTTGATTTAAGTCAAAGTTTTTTTTTTAAATCAGTAAACAATTTAAATCATTGACTGACACCCTCTTTTTTACGAGTTAAAATTATCTAACTCAAAATATCTATCAGCATTAATTTATTCGATTTGGCGGAGAAAAAAGATTTGAAACTTAGAACTTTAGAGCTGACAAAAATTATAAATAATCTCAAGCACAAAACATTAAACTCGGCATAATGTATTTTATATAATTCATTCTGTTTAATATTTAGGCTTCACCAACGACTAAATTATTTATAGTTTCAGAAGCTTAAATATTTATCATATGAAGCTGATTTACATCCTTTTTCATTCAACCTTTATTTAATCAATATTTTATCTTATACGTTTGTTCGTTAGTTGTTTAAACAAGATGTGTATTTTTACACTAGAAATTCTCAAATCTGAAATCACTGAGACTTTATGGATTCTGGATTAAATAAATTTCTTGATTACAAGAGTCCTTATAATCAGATAAAGCTGTCCAAAAAAAAAAAAAAAAAAAAAAAAAAATGTTACGGTTTTTTTAATAGAAAAAAAGTAATTGAAACATAAAGTCCATTTATTGAGGAATTAAACACAACAGAAAGATACTATTTTTTTTAAAAACATAGCTAATAAAAACCTACCTTTGTTTAAATTTCTCAGTGCTGCATTACTGAATATTTTAAGGCGGAATTTCGTCCGCATTATAGAAATTGCGAAATTTTGAAGTCCGGATGTATTTGAAATACATGCGCGTTATCACGAACGTTTTCTTCCGCGAAATTCCTGTGCATTTCCATTACACAATGGTTTAAAATACAGGTCATTCAAAATTCACCATCCATATTCTGTAGGAAGGAAAAGAATGACTCTGAATAGGAAAAGAAGACTATTTCACACAGGAAAGCATGGGTGCAGACGCCATGGAGTAGGTCATCAATGGCCGAAAGTAGATAGATGCGCATCTGCAAGTTCATTTTACATATACCGGCTCATTATGTTGCTTCTGCGATGTCTTACCTTTTCGAACGATTATCTGCATTATCTAGCAGTCAAATTCGAGCGTGTTCCGAAATTGTCCGCTAAAATAATTACTTTTGTTGTCAAGTTTATTTGTGTGAGAAATTGAATAAAAAGTTTATTTTAACTGAGTTATCGTACAGCGCGTTAATGGGAGTTGTGGACACAAAGCGTCCCCTACACCGCCATGCATTCGTTTGCGCCCATGCTTTTCTATGTGAAATAGTCTTCACTTCCTACTTCCCTTCCAAATATTGATGATCCATTTTGAATTTACCTGCGTAATGGTTTGGTTAAAGTAGTATACGAAAATAGCAAATGACTCTATATCTAAGTTAATTATACTGCTTAAATAAGTACTCTAATATAGTTCCATACCCTTCCACCCACTCCAGCATTTCATGTAGGGATGTTTGTGAGACAAAACATTTTTTCTTTTTTTACTAGTTAAGGCAAAACTTTGTAGTTACTATGCAAGACGAGGACTGTCTCGTCTCGCACAGCGACTGCAAATCTGATTGTCGTCCTGTCTCACGTCCATCTTTAAGGTGGCCATATACACTTTGAGACTGGTCTCTCCAACTCGATTAGGTTTACGAGGTGGGGAATGGAGATAGCACCCTAAATCTATGACCTACAGTCAAAAAAGGTTGTTTCGCGGTCTACCATTTAGTACTATAATTTTTAGTTTCACAGTACTAAAATCTTAGTACTAAGCTGTACACCGCAAAATAACCCATTTTTGACCGCAGGACTCAGATTTGCGGTGCTATCTCCATTCTCCACCTCATAAATCTAGCCGAGTCTGAGACCAATCTCAAAGTGTATGGTCACCTATAGTTTCACGAAAAACGTTTCAGATTTTAAAACAATGTCCCTTTTCCTTTTTTTAAAAATCAGACTGAAAATTCAACGCATTTGAGATAGAGCTAAATAAAGATAAGCGAGAAATACTCAAAAGGTAGTTTAAAAAAAGTTGAAAATCCCTCCAGAGGAGGGGGGGGGGGAGTAGAATCAGGGGAATAGAAATAAACGCAACGAAAATTGGTCGCGCCATCTATAAAAAGAAAGCAAAAGTAATGAGTTAAAAATTTAACAATTTCTTTAAACTTAGAACCAATGTATAAAGTTTTTCTTTAAACTTTTTAAAGAATTCATCAGTGTTATCCTCAAATTGGAAAGAATATTCGTGTCAGATATATGAAAATAAATATATGTTGACTTAAACCACTTTCTAATGGCTCTCGAAAAGAAAAAAGGTCACATCAAAAGATCGCTTTTCAGGGGCTGTACACAAATCGTGAAAGAAAACAATGATTGCAGAAAAACATAATACTTTAGTTGATATTTGCATTATATAGCCTCGGACAAAATTTCTTTAAACGTAGTTCCGAGTCTTTTTATGATGAAAGACTGAAATTTTCTGCATAACCTAATAAGTGTATGGGAAACATTTTACTAACTGGGAATTTTTTTTGTACGGGAGCCGTATAAAAATTTAAATTTTGTATTTAGATTTAATCTCTAGAAAATTTTAATCGATTCCAAAAAATTCTGTAATTTTTTGTTGTTGTTGTTTTTATACGTAACTTTGTAATTTTTTATATATGTCTATGACAAATAAGTAAGGAATAAAAGCCTAGGTCACCCGTTTTTGTACACTCTGTATATGCGTTTATACTTTTAAAAATCATAAAATATTCTTCTATTTGCTAGTACAATTAATTATCAATTAATACAAGCCCAGTGTATGATAGAGATGAGACGGGCTCAGCCCGCGCCCGAGCCCGGAATTGGGAATTACAGAGCCCGAGCCCGGGCCCGAACCGGGCTCGGGCTCTGTAATTCCCAATTGCCTTCGGGCTCGTGAAAAATTTCTCATTTATTGAACATACTCCTTGAATCAAATTTTAAAAAGATATTCGTGAGGAAAATAGAAGTACTTATAAAAAAAAGAAAAAAAAAAGAATTAGCCGCACGGGCGCCTAGAATGTGCGTGAAGCTCTTTGGGTATTTCAGAAAGGCGGCTTATATTGCTTAGTTAGTCATGAGATCGGGCATTATTTGATAAACATGGATATAAAGAATTACTAGTAGAAAGTGCATTGAGAGTTTGCAACTATATTTGTCGTTAATTTGCATGAACAGCAAAATTTATTGTATTCTATCAATGAAGTAATTGAAATTTTTTTTAATCTTTAGCTGAAAATTTTGGACTCAGGCTCCGACTTAAATAATATTGCTCGGACTCGGGCGGGCTCGGGCTTCAAAAAATGAGCCCGAACTCTAGTGTATGATTGCTTTTATCAAACATCTGTTGAGGACGATTTATGAATTTTAAACGAATAGGAAAGAAAATGCTTCACAGTGTTTATAAAAAGCGCATTCATTGGATTACGCAGCATTTTTCTTTAGTATACTACCTACTGCCTTGCCCACATATTAAAGCATATGTACAGTACACTGAGTATAGAATATGCATGTGCAACCGCTCAAAAGTATTCGAGTGTAAGCTAAATTTCTTCTCACTGTCGGTCTGTTTTGTTTTTTAGTTTTTTTTTTTTTTTTTTTTTTTTTTGTTATCACATTAGACCGAGCTTGGTAGATGGTTGCGATATATCCCGAAAAAAGCCGAGAAATAAAGCTAATAGGTACCAGCAGTGCTAGTAATAACGTACAGAAGACACGACAGAGAAGAGGCTCTGCTTCTTCGGTCCACCTGGAGTCCCTCGGACCGGCCCTGTCTTAAACAATTCGCCACCTCCCCCCCCCACCTCCCTCTTATTTCAGTTTCATTTTAAAGTATCTATAACATTTTACAGAATCTCAAATGTCCAAACTGCATTAGAAGGGCTAGGGGTAGGTGGAAGGGGAGTGAGTTGGAAGCAGCCAATGGACAAGCGTGCTTTATCGGTTGTGTTTCAATTAAAGTACAGTTTGTTAATACTGTGCTAATATGCAGCAAGGGGCACGTGCCCCATTTGAGTCCCTCTCGTTGCGGTAAATTGAAACAGATTACAGAAGAAAATGTTTCCTGAAAATATTCCACCCCCCTTCCCCTCTTATCGTAAAAAGAATAAGACAAGAATGCTAAGAGCAAAAAGGAATACACTCAAGCACGTGCAAAAGATCCAGAGTGTTCTTTCCCAGCAGATAAAAATAATACGCCATCTGAACATCGACACGGCAATTTAAAACTTTATCTATGAAAATCTTTTGTTCTCAGTATAAAATAAAACCAAACAAAGCAAAATAAAATAGATCTTTTTCTCTATCTTTCCAGTCAAAAACTTTTGGCACATCTCGATAGTTTAAAAATACATTTCGTAGAGGAAAAAAAAAAGAAAAAAAAACACCTTTTGGCGATTCTTTTTTTTTTTTTTTTTTAACGTGTTAGGTGAGAAACACAGAGAAGAGCAGTGGTGAGAAAACAAACAAAATAAGCAAAAGGAAGAATGAGAGACACAAAGGTCTGTGTGTAAACATGCGTGTACATTCAAAATCCTTACAACATAGGCTTTATCATACTAGATTCGGAAGACAGATCGTCCAAAATTAAAAGGGTGCAATCTGTTTAGTGATAATGTCGACTATTGTATTGTTTTAGATCGTTAGGAAACACTGATTGTAAAAAGGCGATGTATTCTCATAATGATATTCAAATTTTAAAATGAATTTAAAACCTCTAAAAATTTTTTTGTAAAAAATAAACTTTTAAGTTAAGGTTTGTGTTACTTGGGAGTGTCTAAGACATCAGTATGTTGACATAATGCATTATTATTACGATTAAATGGTGTAATCGAGTTGACTTGTTTTCCAATCCATAGTCTAATTTTAAAATATACTTAAATTATTCAGCTTAATTGGTATTTAATTATTCAGGCATTACAAAAATAGTTTAGTTATGATTAGAAGTGGTGACCTGATAAATTCTTCAGCTTTGAAAGTAATCAGTTTTTTACATATTTTCCTCCGTCTCCTCCTTTTTATTATTTTAAAAGCAATAAGATTTTTCTTCCGCACAAGAGACCTATTCGAATATTCTTGGTAATTATATTTAGAATTACCAAGTAAATATATTTAAAATTGCACTGTTATAGAATATTTAGAGGAATTTTATATAATATTATAGAATGTATTTTATATTATAGAATGTTTATAGAATATTTAGTAAATATATTTAGAATTGCACTTTTGTAAAATATCTCAAAAAGTATTTTCTAAATTGATGTGGAAGAGTGAAAAGAAAATACTTGTACCTTCTGTAAAATGTGTCCGAATTCTTTTTATTTATTCTAAATTTTTCCGTATATTTTCTCCTTTCTTCAAAAACTGAGGGATTTTTAGGGGGGGGGGGTTAAAAGTACTTTAACGCTTTATATTGTTAATTGCTATTGTTAGTTATTTATTTTGTAAGCGATCGAACGTATGATTTTTAAGTTAATTTACCAAGAAATTGTTATCCTATTCCATTCGGAATTGTTCTTCGCGTACGGGGAGAAAAATTATTAACGGTCGCAAATGTTTTGGAAAGCTTTTCTTTGACAGCTAATGTTATAAAATGTGAAAATCGAAAGAAAAACGCATGCTTAAAAAGTCGAAAGCGCATATTTACCGACAGGCAGATCACACTATTGCTTGTATTTTTTTATACACAGTGTTTCTATTGTCAAAGGAAAGTTATCCATTGCTCGTGAAACCTGCGAACGATGCAAAGCACAAACACAACACATTTTTTCCCCCTCTTAGAAGCCTCCTTGTTTCATTCCACTGCCACAGAGCGCTCACATTGCCATCTGTGAGACGTTTACAGGTTGCAAATTCGTCTGCGGAACTTGGCTTACGTCAAAATGCAACGTCACAGGTAAAGAGAGAAAGATTTTTTTTAAAAAAGGGGTTTCTTTTCATTTTTCTCTTGTCGTGAACGCTTTAATAATTCATTCAGACACAATTGATTATGCACGAGGATAAATGAAGCCTTTTACGAGCTTTTTTTTTCTGTTAGAGATCAATAACTCTTTGACTTTTTTCATGGGAGTAAAATATTGATCGGACAAAAATTGTCATTTCTCTCTCTCTCTCTCTCTCTCGCACACAAATACACTTTTCACGAGTCATCAATTCTCACGAAGAGGATATAATGCTCAGGGCCGCACAAAGAAAAATATTTCGAAGGGTGTTCAAACGTGTAAAAGGCTGAATTTTTTACAAAAAGTCTTCATCATTATTATCTTGCTAATATATATATATATTTAATTTTGAGGGGTGGGAGGACCGGACCTAGTAGCGTAGTGCAGGGAGGGGGGGGGGTGTCGGCAAATTTCTAGGGGCAGCAAAATCCCTTTCCTTGTCTTATTTTAAAACGATTAAAATGACATTTTTTATCTATCTATCTATCTATCTATCTATTTATCGATATAGAATGGTCCTTCTTTTTATGGGAAAAAATAATTTTTTGAAATTAAATTGCAGCACCCCCTAGATCTGTGTCAATATGTTAATAAATAATGTGTGCAAAATTTGCACTTATTTGGACATTAAGAACACGCGCCCCATCGACGTTGAACGTTAAGAAAGTTTTTTAATTTCCCCTAAATTCTTGAGTATTCACTTTACATAGAATATATTTTTATATAAGACTATTTTTATACCCAGACTTATTAAATTCATTTTGCAATCAAATAAAACTAAAAATGTAAGATTTAAAGACATTAAGGGGGATAGATCTCATATATTACGCTATTTCGATTGTATTGAGACCCTAACGAATCCAGATTATGTGTTAGACATTTTTTTTTTTTTTTTTTTTTTTTTTGTGTGTACTCTTGCACTGTTTGTAAAATAAATTGCTTTTGAGAATCGTCTTTTTTGAAGTTGGAATTAAATTCTTCAATTAATTTAATTTTAAACCTCGCTTAGCAGAATCATGAACAACTTGTATGGTTTTTGCAATGTCCCTTCCTTTTATATGTCCCTTCCTTTTTTTGCCAGTACACAAGATTCATTTTCAGAAAATCTTTTGGAATTTGGAAACTTTCAAAAAAGTTTGTCGATTTACTCATGATAATTTGTGCAGGAAGATCTTTATTCAGAATATACAGTAGAATCTCCATATAACGAACTCACATTGTTGCAAATTTCACACTTACCGTAAGAGCAAAAATTTCGAAATTAAAATACAAAATTGCTCTTACCTTCTGTCCGGGTTCAGGGATGTTCGGATCGTAATACTTCGCGATAATATTCTACCATAAATGTATGGCGACTCACTAAAAAAAAAACTAATTTTCATAACTAGTTAATTTTTGTCTATGGCACTTCCTCCCAATGCACGCCCCCCCCCCCGTGTGAATAAGGTCCTGATACTGAAATTAGTAATAAATTTGTAATTATTATTAGGGAAGGGTTATGAATAATTAAAAAATTTAACTGATCAATAAAAATGAATAATTTATTTATGATACAGTTTTATTGGCCGATAAATAGTCTTTCTAGGTATTAGTGTTTGGAAAAAGAAAACTAATTGATGGAATACATCGAATACAGTTTTACTACAGTTTGTTAACTTGCATTAATCTTAACATTTTTAATATTAAACACAGGGTCAGATTTCGCTGAGTGAGCGGCGTCTTAACAGTACGGAACGGACAGTATGAATCCAGCTTCATTTGAACATAGAGGGGGCGCTTGAACGGTATATTTTCCCAAGGTTTTACCGTTTATCCGCCCTTATAGATCGCGATTTCCATTGAAGACTGGGGTTGGGGGGGGGGGCTTTTGCGGTATTTTACGGTACCTTTAATTAAAAAAAAAACATTTAAATTGACCATTAATTGGATTTGAAAATAACGCTTACTTTGTCCATTTGTTGTTAATTAAACGGATAATGCAACCACTAACTTATTGTTAAATAAGATAAGAGGGATCTCTCACGTCCTTTTTAAAAGATTCTCTCCACAATTTAGTCCCTCCTTCATAAGGAGTGAGGGAAGGTGAGGCTTCTGAATATCCGTACCCCTCGGACATTGCTAACGACTACCGAAAGAACTTTTAGTCTCACGCACGCACATGCTGTGCACGTGCACACGGACCACGTGTGGCGTACAAGCACACGGATTTGGCGTGTGGGGATGGATGCGAGACGCGAGAAATCTCAAATTGTCTCGCGTTCTCGTCTCGTCTCGCGAGACGAGACAGGCAATTTTTAGATTTAATTTATATTTAATTTATAAATTTTTATTTATAAATTAAATATAAATTAATTTATATATTTATATATTAATTTTTAGATTTAATTTATATTTATATTTAATTTAATGATTATATTTAATTTTCTCGCGAGAATTTCTCGTCTCGCATAAACTTACGATACGAATTACTTTTCTACTAAATATTTTCATTTTATTGTGATAATTTAACTAGAGAAAGAGACATAAAAAAAAGAATTTTATAGCTCAAGACACATTTAAGAGGGGAGTTGCAACCTTTGAGTAACTGAAAGAGCTGTATTTTGACCTATTTTGATAGCTTTGTTACATCTTTATTTATTGATCAATCTGCCTAAAAATTTTATACGTGATTCTTTAAGTGTTCATAAATGGATATATTCACTACCATATTTATCAGAAAATAGGAAAATATTTGACATAGGTATTTATAACATTTTTTTTTTCTATTTCAAAATTTCATACTGAGCTACTGCGCGCAAACTTACAGAACGAAATATTAATGTACAGTTAAAATATTTACATTTTTGTAAGCACAATACCTAAATACTTTCTTTTAATTCACAAGAGAAGATTTTTTTATTTTCTTTTTTAGGGTTGAATAAAAAAGAAAATAAAAAATCTCCTCTTTTCATAAC
Organism: Cheiracanthium punctorium; assembly: GCA_038373885.1. Taxonomy (NCBI): domain Eukaryota; kingdom Metazoa; phylum Arthropoda; class Arachnida; order Araneae; family Cheiracanthiidae; genus Cheiracanthium; species Cheiracanthium punctorium. Next base: position 24,470 of record JAWZYV010012827.1, on the reverse strand, counting down.
ATTTATTATTTTGAAAAAACATTTTTATAAGTACAAAAATAGGTGTACGTTATAGACATTAATACCACATACTTGCCCAACAAGTTTCAAGATAATACCTGCATAAGTTTTTCTGCAATCATGCGCGCAAGTTGCAAAAATGCAGTTTTGAGGAAAACGCATAAGTTTTAAATCCCCCCTTTTAAATTCCGCCGCATCCGCATTTTTTGTTGCAACTACTGGCGTGCTAATAGGAATATTTTCACGTGATTTTAAGCATACGATGTACAAAAATTCAAATTTTTTAAAAATGCAATAATATTTTTTCGCTTTTTCGAAGGTTTAAAGGTTGCGACAAACTCCGGCAGAAAATATTATTGAGGAAGGGCATACGAATATTTTTACAAAAATGACGTAGACTGCAGTATTAAAACATGAAATTGCTTTGTTAATACATTTTTAACCTTTTCTTACAAAGTTGACGTTAAATTGTGTGGTTTGGGTTTATTTGCCAGTCTGTGCCCTAACTGCTATGAATATGCAGTTAGAGGTTTACACGAAATTTGTATCAATGTTAAATATACACTTGCTATGTTCTCTATTGAAAATGGGATATATTGCATTTATAGTTTTCAAGAACGTGCAAAAGAATTTCAATTTATTATGGTCTACGGGCAGTAAATATTTAATTTTCGGTGTGTTAATTGATATCTTTCAAACAATATAAAATTAATAAATATTTTCAACAGAAAAAAATTATTTGTATTAGACCTAACTAAAATACCTGAAATTAGCTGCGAAAATATTTTAATTCTTTTCCCCCTAAAGGCCGGATTCTGCCTTGATGGTTTTGGCGACTACAAATGCCGGACTCTTTATTATGAGGGCACCTAGTGGGTGGGTCAGCGTCGCCCCCTAGGAAGGGATGGACACATTGACAACCACGCCCAGTCGAGGATCGAACCCCGAGAGTTGAACCCGAAGTACGGTGCTTTACCTACTATACAATCCGATCGACATCTTAAAATCTTTAATTCACTCCAAATTTGACACTGCAGCAATGCAGTGTGGCAGGTTTTACGAAAAATACTCTTTTGAATATATAAAAGAACATCTAGATTGTACAACCTTGTGACCTATATCCCGTTTTTCTGGCTCAGATATCTGATATTTAGCAACTACACTAGACATAAACTACGACTCTATAGGAGTTGAGGAGTCTTTAGTCTCTGCAGCATTTTTTAGGGGCTCGTAATACCTCTAATAATTTCATCCTAAAATTTCAAAAATTACTTATTAGTGATACTAGAAGGTGAAAATTTTCGGACCGACCTCATGGAATATAATATAAATAGCTTTCAGCGTGCGAAGAGAGTTTTCAAATCAGTAATTGCCGGAATCTAATAGTAATTTTATAAGACTTTTTTGTTTTTTGCAGCATTTTTTACTCGAAGAAAAAATTGGAAAAGACCACATTTAGCAAAACATGTCTTACTGTCTAAATTAGGAATGTTCCTTGTACTAATTCTACGAGTTTTAGTAGCCCTTGGTTGAAATAAAGTAACCACAAATCAGCACAATCATGGTGTCTGTTTTGGTTACAATCGATAGAAACATACTGAAAGCCACCCCCCCCCCTCTTCCATCATCCAAACATTGAATTGCTACGCTCTTGCTTACAACATACCATCTTCAACTGTGTTTCGGCAAATAATTAGAAGAAAAATGCGAACAATTTAAATTCAAACGAACATGATCAAAAATATTTTTTTAAGCATTTAATTCAGAAATTTTTTAACTTGGCTGGTTTATTGATGTCTGTGTTGTTCTATTACGGCAAAACTAACAAGGGGACTGTAGGCTTTAAGGGGAGGTTGCTTGGAGTAAAGACTTTTAAAGGGAGTTATAATGCATATTCACGTTACATCCGAAGAAAGCAGCACAAAAACTCTTGGTCGATTGAACATAAACGCGCGGTATGCCAGAACTTCAGGCTTTCACACTTCTGCTATCTACCAATCTTTAAGAGGCCCCGATTTTCCATTAGGCCCAGTAGGTCGGGCCTATTACCCCCGAATGCGGGGGGAGGGGCCCCCCACAAACAAAATCACAATCAATTTTTCTTAATTTTATCTTTTTTTAATAGTAGACTTTTATATGTATTTTCCATTTTTTTTCAAACAATATTTTAAATAAGTTATCAGTCTGCTTGATAACTGGATGGCATTTATAACCAAGGATTGAAAAAAGTTGTAAATACTTCATGGTATTTTATACATCTTGAATTTGTTAAATTCATCATGAAAAATAATAGACGAGCGCCATTGGAGGGAGGGGGGGGGGAGTGCAGACTTGACAGCAAGTCACAGTCAGGCTGTAATTTACCTTTGGAAATTGCCCGAGAATTTCCTAAATAGGACCCTGATGTTTAGTGGCTTATCCATTGGTGATTCTACTACGGACTATAGAAAGATCAAGACCTAAAATACTGCACCGTTACTCCAGTTTACAATTTCATATATACAAAGATAAGTGTAGCCCTGTATACGTGTATGTAATTGTTAAATCCATAGATTTTAATATGTACTGAAAAAATAGTCTTCCTAACTTCACGCAAAGAGTACAGTTTCCGTTTTTATCCGTGGAAAAAAAAAAAAAAAATGGTACTATTTCCAAGTGCCCGAAATTCTGTAAAAGGGCTAGAAAAAAGGGCTTTCTAGAAAAAATCATGCATCCAAACAGACCAGCAATTAACTGAAGCGGTTCTGTAGGAGCGGCTAGAAGCTGTGCACAGTACGCACAGCGGGGTGCCTTGGGGACAAAAATCAAGCTTTTTTGTTGAACAAAAAATAATCTTCATCCTGTCTCCGCGTAGAGATTTCTTATCTAACACGAAGTACAGTTCTTGCCGAAAACATTTGAGGAAGGTGAACTTGCGCCTCCTTTGTTATAGTTCCTGGAATCACATACTATCAGCACTCTACAATTCACACAAACACGTAGCATTTAAAATTTGGACAGCACGAGGGACATACAAAACACACAAAAGAGAAAGAAACTGGAAGAAAGAAAGAAAACAGAGAACAATAGAAGACAGGAAAATAATAAGTAAACAGAGGAATGAAGGTACGGTAAGTCCAAAGCCTGACCATATTTAGATGAGGCCCAGGGACACTAATTTTGGGGCCTTTTTTACTATCACAAGCATTTTAACTCATTTTTGACCGCTGTTGAGTTTTGCAATGCAAAGCTTTTTTAAGATTTCCTAAATTGAATTTTAAAATTACTTACATATATTTGAGCAAGCTACATTTATAGATTATTTCTATTTTAATATTTGTAACCCATTTTTGTATCATTAGCTCATATGGACGCTAAGTCAGGGATACCTATTATATGACACACGTGTCCAGTAGAGATGAGTTCGGGCTCATTTTTTGAAGCCCGAGCCCGAGGACTTTTAATCCGAGCTCGCCCGAGCCCGAGCAATATTATTTAAGTCGAAGCCCGAGCCCGAAATTTCAGCTAAGATAAAAGAAAATCCAATTAATTCATTGATAGTATACAATGAATTTTGCCGTTTGTGCAAATTAAAGACAAATAGAGTTGCAAACTCTCAATGCACTTTCTAATTCTTTATATATCCATGTTTATCAAATAATGTCGGATCTCATAACTAACTAATCAATATAAGCCGCCGCGCCGTTCTGAAATATCCAAAGAGCTTAACGCACCTTCTAGGCGTCAGTGCCGCTATTTTTTTTTTATAAGTACAGTCAACTCCGGTCATAGTGAACCCGGATATAGTGAACCATCGGCTATAGTGAACGCAAACCATTAGTGGCGATTCACATACAGTATCTCTATCCATCATGAAGACACTTGGGTTTTAGTGAACTTCGGATATAGTGGACGAAATTGGATGGTCCGCAGAGGTTCACTATAACCGGAGTTGACTGTACTTTTATTTCCCTCGTGAATCACTTTTTAAAATATGTTTCAAGGAGTGTGTTCAATAAAGAAGAAATTTTTCACGAGCCCGAGCCCGCCCGAGCCCGAACGCAATTGTGAATTACAGAGACCAAGCCCGGTTCGGGCCCGGGCTCGGGCTTTCGGGCTCGGGCTGACTTGCTCGGGTTCGGGCTTGCATATTTGCCACAATTGGCGATTTTTCATAATTTGGCGACTTACGTATATGTACTTAATAATTTGTTTTAAGAAAACCGTACTTCATATGTTTTCTTTGATAAGAACTACACACACACACACATACATACATACATCTCGTAAAAATAGCATAAATGAATTCAGAAGACCTCAAAACGTGTAAATACACCAAAATCTCGAAGTTGAATTTTTTTTCATGATTACGATACTTTCCTTGCATGGTACATGTTCGAAAAATAGTAAATGGAATTCAATCATCTTGTTAGAGAACTTTTTTTTTAGATTATTCTTTTAATCGGCCTCGCCCCCCCCCCCCCAACTAATCACTGATGTCAACACATATAGTCTAAGAGCCAGCTTAAATCTGACAACACATTTTTTACGGTATCTGAAATTTCGTCCAGTGAGACTTCTATACCCAGTAAACAAGCAATGGGTACTAGCTGAGCCCGGCCGCGGTAGTTTGGAGTCCCTCAGGTGAGTCAGGTATGAAAATTAAGTAAATTTTTAAAGTATTTTACGGCGTCTGCCGTTTTATTATGTTATAATATACCTCTAGAAAAATTGAAAAATAACTATGGCTGCTGATTTTAAAGGTTGCAACATCCTGGCAGCCACTTTTCAAAATTCGAAAAAATTTCTTTTTTAAAGTATTTTACAGCGTCTGCCATTTTAATATATTATTTATTGAACTATTTTAAGCTAATATTGAAAATGGCTGACATTTTTTCCGGTTGTAACTATCCGGTTTACAGCGAAACATTACCTGCAGTCCGTGCATACGTATGTCCGTGCGTACGTATGTCAGTTGTAATTTTCACATTCGTAAAATTTATACAACATTAAAATTATATTAGTAAATGTAAAAAATTTTATAAATATACAATTAAACGAACACATCTACTACTTTAAATGTGCATAATAAGGACCAAAAGTCCATTATGAGGCTGTAACAAATATAAAATTATTATAAAGATGTAAAAAAAATCAAACATTAATTAGATATATTCATTATTCATATCAGAATATATTTATTTTTGGAAATAATCTATAATGATGAAATATTTTATAATTAATTTTCATCTTCGGAATCATCTCTAGAAAGTGACAAGTCATCTTCGTCCACCAAGTCAGATTCTGTAAAAATAAAATACAAATTTTTAAATAAGCTTATGATAATTAAAATGCTGTTACAATAAATGCTACAATGCTGTCTTTACCTTCAGGATTTAGAATTAAGTCGCTGACAAAGCAAGGAAGTTGGTCTCCTTCGAACCACTTAAATACGTAACGGTTTTCCATCTCCATCCAGCCATATTCAAGGGGATTCAGTGATGTGGGCTCTTTCGCATGAGCATTTTTCCAAATGCTGGAAATATAATGCGTCCTTAAAACTTGTTGGTACAGTTCAGGTTTACACGGAGGGATCAAGCTTGCATCAAAGCTCCGGACTTTTTTATTAAAATTTTCGTTCATACTACAGCCTTGTAGGAATTAACGAACAGTTGAAATCTCCCATCATCAACATCGATGGATTTTTTAGCATTGTACATACTGCAAGTGTACTTCTGGATAACATTAAACAGTTCACGTAAGGTATCCTCAGTCAGGCCAATGTCACCGAAAGCAGCGAATGCTTTTTGAAATTCAACGTTATTTTTTAGTAACGTGAAAGGTTTTTTTTTTGCCCCGATTATAAAAAGCTGGATTGAAATCACAACCAGTGAAAGCTTGGAAGCCAATTAAGCTTTTAGCTAGAAGTGGACCAAGTTGTGTATATATTTTGCAGACATCAATAAACCTTTCGTTGTTTCCTGTCCCGGTTAGCATCCAAATGTGAGAAGAAGGATTTTTCAAGTTAACCATATTGCCCAGCATGATTATTAAAATATCAGTATCTGAACCTCTAATAACAATATTAGACTGATCAATAATGCTACAAGCATGGAAAACAATTTTACTGTCTGCTTCTTCATGAGATTCACAACACAAATCTTCGACGATACTTGACTCGACTTTGCCGTCATTGGATCTATATGAATAACAATTTTTGAAACTCAAATGGATCAGTTTATTTCCAATAAACGGCGCAACATCATCCGTTGCCCAATGTACAGTGAAAAATTCAATAAGAGCTTCCTTGAATTTGGTATTTCGCATTTCTTTCGTAAAGTCACTTGGTCTGATTTGGTCTGGTCCAGAAATCGAGTAATCAATTAGTGATGCTTCATGTCGAAGATTCCGCTCGTTGTCTTTGATGGAAGGGTACCAATATTGATCAAAGATAACATCTATTCTGGATGCTGAAAATTTAGTAATCATTTGCAAAAATTTCTTTGAAATATTACCAAAATAATATTATATTTTCGTGAGGTGGTTCAGTGGTTTTCCAATAATAATCAAATCAGGTCTAATACAATCACATATAATTTATTTACATAATTCCTATATACAATTTATACGTTCAAATAATTAAGATTCAATCTAATGCCTTTTTGGCCCCAAGCAGAAATCGATCTGCTCATCTACGAATCTGTTCTCGAAGTGTCGAAGTTTTTCACGGTCACCCAAGGGGGAAAGAACCGCGTGACGTCAGGGGCGTAGCCAGGGGGGGGGAATATCGGGATATATCCCCCCCCTGAAATTTTTGGATTAGTGATGAAATTCCGTCTATTTATACAGATATAAGTTCATATTCCCCCTCCCCCCCGAAATTTTTTCCAGGCTCATATCCCCCCCCCCCGAAAAATTTTCCTGGCTACGCGCCTGCGTGACGTCATCCAGCGCACGTGGTGCTACATGGGAAGCAAATTGCGTCAAGCATAAACTACTGCTCTTACTTTACCACATGTTTTCTAAGCATAGACTGCAGGTAATGTTTCGCTGTAAACCGGATAGTTACAACCGGAAAAAATGTCAGCCATTTTCAATATCAGATTAAAATAGTTCAATAAATAATACATTAAAATGGCAGACGCCGTAAAATACTTAAATTTTTTTTTTTTTTTCGAATTTTGAAAAGTGGCTGCCAGGATGTTGCAACCTTTAAAATCAGCAGCAATAGTTATTTTTCAATTTTTCTAGAGGTATATTATAACATATTAAAACGGCAGAGGCAGTAAAATACTTTAAAAATTTACTTAATTTTCATACCTGACTCACTTGAGGGACCCCAAACCTACCGCGCCCGGGCTTAGCTGGTACTCATTGCTTGTTTACTGGGTATAGAAGTCTCACTGAACGAAATTTCAGATACCGTAAAAAATGTGTTGTCAGATTTAAGCTGGCTCTTAGACTATATCATGGGCGAAGGCACGACAGTAGTAGATAAACGAGAGTTCACCTCAGGGGGTACCATGTTAAAAGTGGGGTACGCATGAGGTACCTGTGTTGAGCGGGGAAGGGGGGCGTGGTCGGACCGGATGTGGGGAGCGGATGCTAAGACCGGATGTTCAAAGGGTTGATAAGATTTTTTTTCCCTTTTTTTCAGATAAGGGGACTTGTAATTTTTTTCAGATTGTGACATATTTTTCAAATAAGGAGACTTGGAAAAATTTTCAGACTTTAAGATATTTCTGAAATAAGAGGACTTGGAAAAAATTTTCAGATTGCGATGCATTCTCTCATGAAAAATAAGGGACTTTAACATTTAGTATCAAAATAAGAGACTTTGACATAATTTTAAATAAGCTATATGAATTACACCTGAAATAAAAAATTTTATTATAAAATGAGGACCCACCAGCCGCCCGGTAGAATTCGTCTACCGCCTCATTTCAAATAAAAATTCTTACTGTGCCTTTCCCCATCACGCTAGCCTCGCATGAATGGAGACAGGGCGTAGCACAGAGGATGCGTTGTTGTTTTTGTTTCTTTAAATAATAATTAACTATGTGGAGAAAAGAAACGTACAACATCCCCAGGAGGATTTAGTTTTCTTTACCATTTAGTAATAGAACCAATGCAAATTGAATAAATGTTGCTTAATACATACTTCTAATTTTTGTATACCGTTTAAGATTATAGCATATATTTAATAAGTAACAGTTTACTAGAATATTAAAGTAGGGTTTAGGATACCCATACATTTTCTACAAATTTCTTGTACTGTTAGGGAAGTGAGAAAATTATACCATAGAATGATTTTAGTACGCATAGTTTTTACAAATAATGATTTAGATAGTGTATGAACTTTTTTATCTAAACATTTTTTTTTAATCAAGAGTTAATTAATTTTTATTTTATTTTTTTAACCATGAGTTTTAATTTTAAGTTAAATAATTTTACAACAAATATTTTTTACCAAGTTTTAATTTTACAACAAATATTTTTTAACCAAGTTTTAATTTTTAGTTAAATAATTTTACAACAAATATTTTTTACCAAGTTTTAATTTTACAACAAATATTTTTTACCAAGTTTTAATTTTAAGTGAAATAATTTTACAACAAATATTTTTTTTTACCAAGTTTTAATTGAAGTTAAATAATTTTACAACAAATATTTTTTAACCAAGTTTTAATTTTAAGTTACTAATTAATTTTACAACAAATATTTTTTACCAAGTTTTAATTTTAAGTTATATAATTTTACAACAAATATTTTTTTAATCAAATGTTTTTAATTTATCAGGAAAAAATTTTAATCAAGTGTTTTTAATTTATCAAGAAAAAAAAATTAATCAAGAGTTTTAATTTTTTGTATACCGTATTTTTGTTAAGTAGCCGTTTAACATTAAAGTACAGTTTTCTACAAATGTAATCTACTGTTAGGCAAGTGAGAAAATTATACCATAGAAAGATTTTTACAAATAATGATATAGTCTTATATTCTATTGCGAGAAAACCACTTTAGCCATATATCCCCCAAAACTCAAGTTTTTGTATACGAAATGCATGAATACGCGTTAGATCCCCTTACAAAGTCCTCCTACCAAGGCACCCCTCATCCTAGGCAGATACCCCCACGTGCAGGTTTACCTTAAAGCACAAACAAACAAAGTATTAATCTAAACATTTTTTCTTACCCACACATTTTTGATAAATCTTAGGCAGCGATTATACTAGTTTATATTTTCTATAGATCAATTAGAGAAAAAATTACATTTTTAGTAATCCTACAAAATATTCTTACTGTATATCACAAGTAGAGTACCATGATTTATAGAGTTTGAATACGATACGAATTGTATACCACAAGTAGAGTAACATGATTTATAGAATTTCAATACGATACGAGTTCGATTGTTTATGTGCAAAACTAAGTTCAGTTTGACTATGAAAGCATAATTGTATACATGAATCAACCTTTTGAGTGGTATGCACTTAACCTATTTTATAGAAAGGTGAGCATAAACTTTTAGACTAGATAGTACTATTGTTAGAAAGTTGAACTATTGGAAATAAAAATTGAAGATTCGTTTTAGTATATTGCATGTACATAAATATCTTTCAACTACTTAGATAGTTTAAATCGCAAATCATTACTTGAACTAAAAAATACAAGGTTTTTACTTACGTGAAGGGAGATCATGCTAAATCTTCGAGTCTCTGGACAAAGTACCAACATCTATACGGCTAGCAAGACCGGAAAATCGAATAAGGATTTAAAATACATTATCCCTAATTCCCGGTCCAACTAGCACATGTTCATTCATTCTTAATCTTGGCTGAAAATATTAATAATATTTTAACACTAAAAACAAAATAACACATTTGAAGATATTAAACGCTTTAAAAGTACTTTTTTCTTATAACAATTTATCAGATTCACAATGCTATTTTATGTAGGATAAAATTAGTTAGCAAGCGAAAATTTAATCTTAGTTAGAATTTACTGAAATACAAATACCATGCATGCCTTATTTTCTATTAGGAGAAAGCCCTCAAACCCCAGTTTTTGTATACAAACTGCATAAAGTACTTCTACCGATAATGCTATTAATATTAATTACACTGGATTACCAACTTAAAATTTCGCAAAACACCAAAATACAGAAAAACATACATTAACAAAAAAATCACACTTAAAAGTACAACACATCAAAAGTGCAACTATAAGAACCACATAATTATTTTCAATTAGAATTACGGAATCAACTTATATGTAACTAAAATAATAGAAAATATTACACTTACACTGTACTTGCACACGCGAGAGGCGAAAATACTCACATAATTAACAAAAGAATGATTGAAGTAAAATCCACGTGCATATCCCTAGTACAGCTGATAAGAAAGTGCCTTTAGGCTCTACAGAGCCGGTACAATAAGAGTTGGCCAGTTTGCCGATAAGATAAAACCAGGGAGGCTGTTAGGGGTATGCAATTGGGGACACGTGTTTCAAAATGGGGACTTATGGATTAAGATCATGTTAGATTAAAGCCATTTCAATAAAAATCTATCCTTTTTGTAAACATGGGCATTATATCCTAAATTAAAATATCAAAGTTAAGCTACAACGATTAATATATTTTACGTAGTTTAGGAAAATAATGAATCATTAAATTAATTTCTGTGAAACAATTAGCAAAGAGCATTATACTAAAGCATTAAAGCAAATTATTTTTGTTAAGTTTTGATAAATAACAGTAATAAATTATAGGCATTGCAGATGAATGAGTTCACGTATAAAATAGGCATTAATATTATTGTTTAAAACAATTTTTAGAATAATAAACTAAAATTTTTATTTAATAAAGTCATAAACTAAAATTATTAATTAAAACTTGTTAATAAATTAAACATATCAAAATTTTTACACTCAATTTTTTTTTATATACTTAAATTTTACAAAGACATCCTTTTAATAAATTCATAAACTAAAACAATTTTTACAATAATAAACTAAAATTTTTTTAATAAAGTCATAAACTGAAATTATTAATGAAAACCTGTTAATAAACTAAACTGATTACTCTAAAAGATAGCTAATCACAACATATATCAGAAAAAATATAAGCAATTATAATACCTGAAAAATACCGGACAACACTCTTGTTGCATGCGGACAAAACATCTGTTTGCACGGCTAAAGAATTCTTAGTTACCCGTTGCAGGAGACCTTACCTACGCCCAACCTACAAACTCTACAAATTTAACGGCAACTAGTTTTTATCTTATCAGGTATCACAGATCAGATAAGAGATAAGGAAGTGACATGCGCAGAAGACACCCAGTGATAGTGACGTGTGCAAATCTGTGTTGATTGAATATCCGCTAGGTTCGTTGGCAGGATGTGCTATTTACAATTAGGGGCAACTCTCTGTAACAGGCTAAGACAAGTTAGATGATGCAATATCTACTGGGTTGAGGAAGGTAGAGGGCGCTTGGGTAATCACGTGATTTTTTTTTTAAAGAACCAGTAAAGACATTTTAGTTAGATAAAATGGCCAGGTGTGTGTTGTGAGACTCTCTTTGCACTGTGTGCGTCTATACTTAAGACGTGTGTTTTAATTGATTTTTCGACGAGTTTCAAAAATGTCTTTGCTTGAATCGATCGAAAATAACTTTAACATTGAATACACTCCCGAGTTTTATACTCAAAGTGATGCGGATGTGTTACTGCAAGAAATAATACAATTGCCTTTAGATGTAAAGCCTCTGCAAAGTAGTGAAAAGAAAATTTCCTTGACTCGTAAAGTAATTACTTTTGCTGATGAAGGAATCGATTACAGTTTACCTGGAGCAACAGTCTCTGTTTACTCTTGGATACCCATTTTGCAAAAAATACGTGAAGATCTACAGAAAGTGACAAATTATGAATTTAATATGGTACAAGTGAACTTTGGCTCTGAAGAACTGTTACATAAAAATGTAACACTATTAGCAGATATCAACAACACATGTGTTTGTAAACAACACAACTCTTTGCCACTCACGGCAAGAGAAAAATTTAAACGTCATCAATCGCACCTTGCGAACATCCCCAGTCTGTGAAACACTACGTCATAGGAGAAACTGGTTTTCCGTATCTCCGATCAGCAGAGTCGAAAGGAATGACTCCGAAAGAAAGAGGAAAATTTCCTCACGCGTAGTCTGGCAACAGTTTTTAAAATAAGTACGTTGAGAGACGCTAAGAAATGACTTAAGAAAAAAATCGTTATGTGAGAGGTGTGTGTTTCGGAGGGGCTCCCCATACATTCCAGTGTTAGGCTTCGAGCCATTTTGCAGCGTGGGGAGCCCCAGCCCAGGCTAATTCGCTGTCAAGTTCTAAATGGAAAACTCAAGAAATAATTTTCACACCTGAATTTTATTCAAATTCAATATTACAGAAGTGTTTGTTCAAAGAGAAATTGTATTTTTTTCCAGCTGATCTTAAAAGAAAGTGAACGTCACGTGTCTACATACAAATCAACGACATGCACGTCAAATATGGTGAAGATTTCTGCAAATCCCAAAAATTAACATAGATGATGTGTAGTATCGCCCACGGTGAATGTATTTAAAATTGTGTGTTAAGTGTGTAGCATTAAAGGTGCTTTTTACAAGGCAGTTTAGAAACTGTTGCGCATGGAGTGTACAGCTCAAAGGACTTTTTACAAACTTCTCATAAGAACTGTTAATGAGAATCAAGAATTGATTCGGCTCCTAGATAATGTGAAAGCTGCAAAGACACAATGATTTGTAAAATTTCTTCGAAAAAAATCTGCTATTCCAGAACTGGGTAAATATTATGTTAAATTCATAACTGGTATATTTTTGGGAGTGATTTCGTATCCCATACTTGTAAAATGTAAGATTTGTCACATTGTATACTCAGAATTTTCTGGTTAAAGTATCTTGGTTTAATTTTGAAATTCTGAAATGATATTCGATTTGATATTTTAAATTGATAATATGCCTATCTTGGTTTAATTTTAAAATTCTGAAATGATATCGATTTGATGTTTTAAATTGATAATATGCCCATTGATTTTTTATTCTTTAGTCAAGTAAAGTTTAAATTTTTACTAATCTGTTCTTAGGACAAATTGAAATGAAAATCTTAATTGGCATGTTATCTCGGTGTGTGATAATTGAATCTCATTGTAGTCCACTAATTATTTAATTTCTAAAACTCAACTTAACCAGACTTTTAACGTAATTCAGTCTGGGACAATTTTAATGATTTTCAATTATCACAGTGCACAAATGAGTGTTTGAGTATTATGACTTTTGCTTGAAGGTGCACTGGCTTTCAGCTTCATTTTTTTTCAATTCCTATGTTAGTGTCAGGTATCAGAACTGAATTGAAATTTTGAATTGTTTAGCATGTAGGGATCTCATATTTGAATGTTACAACTATTTAACCAAGAAATTATTTAATGTTTTTGTCATTCATAATGATCAATAAAAAACAAAGCTCAAAAATTTGAATTGCTTGACTTGCGTTAGTGAATTTTAGGTAAATTTTACTTTTCAGCTTTTATCACATATAAGTTCTGAGTGTTAATTCCTTACCAGGTGAGTGTAATTAAAATAAGTTATTTTCGTCTCTCACAGTTCAGGTTTTAATGCCTAGGCGGCAAACTGCAATGTACTATTTTTTTTCTGATCTGAATTTTGTTCAGAAGTACTTCTACCTCTCACATTTTACACCCTATCGATCATGGCAGTTAAGGTCGAAGGTTTTTAAAACCCACACCTTAACAAGAACAACCTAAAATTGAAGACGGTAACTACGAAGATTTTAATCTAGACCTATCATCAGGTGTATGCATTCTAAGTTTTGGATCTAAACGAACTTTGGATTTTAAACCAGCGAACTGTGAAACCACTACCATTAAATTAGAACATGGTTCAATGTGTAAGATATATCCCCCAACCAACAAACTTTTAACGCATGGTATTCCTTCTGAACCTTATGTGACAGACCCGCACATTAACCTAACATTTGCCAAAATGTACATTTATGAGCCTTCCCCGAAAAGGGCAAAGTTGGACGATTGGACGGATCACCTTTACCATAGCTTATATGCTTCTGTAAATAGTACATGGCACTTGGAAAGACTTATCTACGTTTCACTTCACGATGAAAGAACTGACTTGAAGATTTATATTAGACAATTTATTCAGAATGCCCAATTAGACTATATACCAACCGGTCAGGGAGTCATGATGAACCCTTCCACATGGATCGAATTTATTGTAAAACTATTAGATTTTAATATAGGTCATAGCAATAGCTCTTTTATTTGTAATAATCAATTATCTGTATTTAATGATGATGGAAAATGCATCTTACAACAAATTTACAAAACCGGAGATTCATTCACGTTAAATCCAATTTCCTTAACACTTTTAAATGATCAAGTAAAAAAACTTTGCGAAATGAGAAATGAAATATTGGAATGCATTTTAAAAACGCTATATACGACGACCCTGCCTCATTTAATTTTAAAATTAAAGCCACAAAAATGTAACCGCGAACCCCATTGTAATTACGATGAAGCTAAACACCAATTAATGGATATAGTACATCAGGAAATTTTTAAAAACATACGCCGGGTTCAAGATCATCCTTCGCAAAGGATACATGCCTGTTTGAATAGAACACATATTGATGAGCGAGAGGGTCTTATAAGTAGTAAAGCATGGTTTACGGTCGACATGCCGTATATTGCAAGAGAGATATGCGAGAAAAAATGCACTTGTCATTATGACGGAGAATTTTTTTCAAACATTTTCATTGAAGACTATATGAAGTATCTTCAAAATGAGCTATTTAATTCATTTTTTCAACCGTTTTCAGATTTTGCGAATTCCAAGGATGACAAAACATGTGTAATTATGTGATGTTATTGGTGTATAACTAGTATTGCGATTGTAAAAAATATATTAAAACCATTGTGATTATGTAGAAAAAGTTTGCTTGCTTCTACAACAGTAAGATTTTACTGATTTGTGCATGATTAATTGTGGATTACACTTTGAAAAGTTATTATTTTCTTAATTGTGTAAATAGTTTGTGTAATTTAAAATATGTTTTTGTAAATAAATAAGTTTAAACATGAAAACTTTTCTGTGTTTTCTTTATGTGTATGTGCGTGTTGATTACTTGCAAAATAAAAATCTATTAAATAAAAAGTGATAAAGTTAGCATACTTGGTCACGATTTAAGGTTCTCGTTTTATACTTATCTTTTATACACTACAAGGTAGAAAGTTAGAAATTTAACAAAATTTATTGAAGCATGTACTATGGAAACATTAATCTACTACATAGAATTAAAATGTTTTGATTAAAATCATAAACTTAAGTGTGATAGGTAAATTGTGTTACATGAGAATTCCCAAAGTACTAATTTTTTATAAAATGAACTTAGCTAAAAAAGTTAGTTTCCATAATTTTATAACTTAATCGATTTTACAGGCTTTTCAAAAATAAAGTTAAGTGAGATAAAGAAACTTAGTATTTTTAAATAAAGATTTTTTAGGCGTTCTTTAATGTAAAGATCTTACCATATTTTACTTGAAGTAACAGAATATTTAAAATCATACACTATGTTTTTAAAACATTAGAGTATTACCTTGGCATATTTTTATAATTTTTATTAAGTAATGGGCTTGAATATTTTTATGAGAAATATCAACTAAGTGCACATGTTACACATTTTACTGATTGAGATGGTTATGCTTACAAATTTTAAATAAATATGCTCTTACTTTTATACATGTTACTTGTTCAAACTAAGTATACTTTTGATTTGTATACGTTTATGAGTTCTCATAAGTTATGAAATTATTTCTCGAAAGGAACTTAGCTATTAGAACTTTGTAAATTTCGTAGAAGTAGTATGCTTAACATGTTTTTGATAAAATAGATTTAAATGTGGTACAGAAATGATCAGCTATTTTAGCATAGATGTATAAACTTATCTTTATGTAAACCTTAACTAAATAAAAGTAATATAATTTATGTCTGTACAAAGTGGGGGACTTAGGCTATTTTTCAGAATTATCAAGTAAAGGGTTTTACAAAATACTTAGTAAACTGCATTAATAGATTGTAAGGTGTAATTTTTTCTTTTAGAAGTTTTGCACATTGGTATATTTTATGTTCTGATAAGTCGTTGAATATGTTCTTGAAATAAACTAACATATCTGTACTTTGAAAATTTTATAGAAGTGACGAACTTTGGTATTTTTAGAATGTTACGAACTTGATACATTTTTTCTGAAGTGCTAGATATGTGAAATTGTCTTTTTAGAAACATTGAATTATTCATATTAGTGCATTTCAGTTACTCTTTCAAGATAACGGACTTAGAATTTTTTACAAATAGCAAGCTAGTAACTTGCTAAACATGCTTCTTGCAAATATTTTTAAATACCGTTCTTAAAAATTATCAAAGTTGTAACTACTACGTTGTTAAAAATCACAGTGTCTACTTAATTTATTATATTTTAATTTGTTTATTTCTTTTAGTAGTTACAACTTTGATAATTTATCTTTGATAATTATATCTTTATTTAAAAATACTAAGTTTCTTTATCTCACTTAACTTTATTTTTGAAAAGCCTGTAAAATCGATTAAGTTATAAAATTATGGAAACTAACTTTTTTAGCTAAGTTCATTTTATAAAAAATTAGTACTTTGGGAATTCTCATGTAACACAATTTACCTATCACACTTAAGTTTATGATTTTAATCAAAACATTTTAATTCTATGTAGTAGATTAATGTTTCCATAGTACATGCTTCAATAAATTTTGTTAAATTTCTAACTTTCTACCTTGTAGTGTATAAAAGATAAGTATAAAACGAGAACCTTAAATCGTGACCAAGTATGCTAACTTTATCACTTTTTATTTAATAGATTTTTATTTTGCAAGTAATCAACACGCACATACACATAAAGAAAACACAGAAAAGTTTTCATGTTTAAACTTATTTATTTACAAAAACATATTTTAAATTACACAAACTATTTACACAATTAAGAAAATAATAACTTTTCAAAGTGTAATCCACAATTAATCATGCACAAATCAGTAAAATCTTACTGTTGTAGAAGCAAGCAAACTTTTTCTACATAATCACAATGGTTTTAATATATTTTTTACAATCGCAATACTAGTTATACATCACATAATTACACATGTTTTGTCATCCTTGGAATTCGCAAAATCTGAAAACGGTTGAAAAAATGAATTAAATAGCTCATTTTGAAGATACTTCATATAGTCTTCAATGAAAATGTTTGAAAAAAATTCTCCGTCATAATGACAAGTGCATTTTTTCTCGCATATCTCTCTTGCAATATACGGCATGTCGACCGTAAACCATGCTTTACTACTTATAAGACCCTCTCGCTCATCAATATGTGTTCTATTCAAACAGGCATGTATCCTTTGCGAAGGATGATCTTGAACCCGGCGTATGTTTTTAAAAATTTCCTGATGTACTATATCCATTAATTGGTGTTTAGCTTCATCGTAATTACAATGGGGTTCGCGGTTACATTTTTGTGGCTTTAATTTTAAAATTAAATGGGGTAGGGTCGTCGTATATAGCGTTTTTAAAATGCATTCCAATATTTCATTTCTCATTTCGCAAAGTTTTTTTACTTGATCATTTAAAAGTGTTAAGGAAATTGGATTTAACGTGAATGAATCTCCGGTTTTGTAAATTTGTTGTAAGATGCATTTTCCATCATCATTAAATACAGATAATTGATTATTACAAATAAAAGAGCTATTGCTATGACCTATATTAAAATCTAATAGTTTTACAATAAATTCGATCCATGTGGAAGGGTTCATCATGACTCCCTGACCGGTTGGTATATAGTCTAATTGGGCATTCTGAATAAATTGTCTAATATAAATCTTCAAGTCAGTTCTTTCATCGTGAAGTGAAACGTAGATAAGTCTTTCCAAGTGCCATGTACTATTTACAGAAGCATATAAGCTATGGTAAAGGTGATCCGTCCAATCGTCCAACTTTGCCCTTTTCGGGGAAGGCTCATAAATGTACATTTTGGCAAATGTTAGGTTAATGTGCGGGTCTGTCACATAAGGTTCAGAAGGAATACCATGCGTTAAAAGTTTGTTGGTTGGGGGATATATCTTACACATTGAACCATGTTCTAATTTAATGGTAGTGGTTTCACAGTTCGCTGGTTTAAAATCCAAAGTTCGTTTAGATCCAAAACTTAGAATGCATACACCTGATGATAGGTCTAGATTAAAATCTTCGTAGTTACCGTCTTCAATTTTAGGTTGTTCTTCAGAGCCAAAGTTCACTTGTACCATATTAAATTCATAATTTGTCACTTTCTGTAGATCTTCACGTATTTTTTGCAAAATGGGTATCCAAGAGTAAACAGAGACTGTTGCTCCAGGTAAACTGTAATCGATTCCTTCATCAGCAAAAGTAATTACTTTACGAGTCAAGGAAATTTTCTTTTCACTACTTTGCAGAGGCTTTACATCTAAAGGCAATTGTATTATTTCTTGCAGTAACACATCCGCATCACTTTGAGTATAAAACTCGGGAGTGTATTCAATGTTAAAGTTATTTTCGATCGATTCAAGCAAAGACATTTTTGAAACTCGTCGAAAAATCAATTAAAACACACGTCTTAAGTATAGACGCACACAGTGCAAAGAGAGTCTCACAACACACACCTGGCCATTTTATCTAACTAAAATGCCTTTACTGGTTCTTTAAAAAAAAATCACGTGATTACCCAAGCGCCCTCTACCTTCCTCAACCCAGTAGATATTGCATCATCTAACTTGTCTTAGCCTGTTACAGAGAGTTGCCCCTAATTGTAAATAGCACATCCTGCCAACGAACCTAGCGGATATTCAATCAACACAGATTTGCACACGTCACTATCACTGGGTGTCTTCTGCGCATGTCACTTCCTTATCTCTTATCTGATCTGTGATACCTGATAAGATAAAAACTAGTTGCCGTTAAATTTGTAGAGTTTGTAGGTTGGGCGTAGGTAAGGTCTCCTGCAACGGGTAACTAAGAATTCTTTAGCCGTGCAAACAGATGTTTTGTCCGCATGCAACAAGAGTGTTGTCCGGTATTTTTCAGGTATTATAATTGCTTATATTTTTTCTGATATATGTTGTGATTAGCTATCTTTTAGAGTCATCAGTTTAGTTTATTAACAGGTTTTCATTAATAATTTCAGTTTATGACTTTATTAAAAAAATTTTAGTTTATTATTGTAAAAATTGTTTTAGTTTATGAATTTATTAAAAGGATGTCTTTGTAAAATTTAAGTATATAAAAAAAATTGAGTGTAAAAATTTTGATATGTTTAATTTATTAACAAGTTTTAATTAATAATTTTAGTTTATGACTTTATTAAATAAAAATTTTAGTTTATTATTCTAAAAATTGTTTTAAACAATAATATTAATGCCTATTTTATACGTGAACTCATTCATCTGCAATGCCTATAATTTATTACTGTTATTTATCAAAACTTAACAAAAATAATTTGCTTTAATGCTTTAGTATAATGCTCTTTGCTAATTGTTTCACAGAAATTAATTTAATGATTCATTATTTTCCTAAACTACGTAAAATATATTAATCGTTGTAGCTTAACTTTGATATTTTAATTTAGGATATAATGCCCATGTTTACAAAAAGGATAGATTTTTATTGAAATGGCTTTAATCTAACATGATCTTAATCCATAAGTCCCCATTTTGAAACACGTGTCCCCAATTGCATACCCCTAACAGCCTCCCTGGTTTTATCTTATCGGCAAACTGGCCAACTCTTATTGTACCGGCTCTGTAGGGTCTCAAGGCATTTTCTTATCTCTCTCAATTTCTTATCAGCTGTACTAGAGATATGCACATGGATTTTACTTCAATCATTGTTTTGCGAATTATGTGAGTTTTTTGTTATTTTCGCCTCTCGCGTGTGCAAGTACAGGGTAAGTGTAATATTTTCTATTATTTTAGTTACATATAAGTTGATACCGTAATTCTAATTGAAAATAATTATGTGGTTCTTATAGTTGCACTTTTGATGTGTTGTACTTTTAAGTGTGATTTTTTTGTTAATGTATGTTTTTCTGTATTTTGGTGTTTTGCGAAATTTTAAGTTGGTAATCCAGTGTAATTAATATTAATAGCATTATCGGTAGAAGTACTTTATGCAGTTTGTATACAAAAACTGGGGTTTGAGGGCTTTCTCCTAATAGAAAATAAGGCATGCATGGTATTTGTATTTCAGTAAATTCTAACTAAGATTAAATTTTCGCTTGCTAACTAATTTTATCCTACATAAAATAGTATTGTGAATCTGGTAAATTGTTATAAGAAAAAAAATTACTTTTAAAGCGTTTAATATCTTCAAATGTGTTATTTTGTTTTTAGTGTCAAAATATTATTAATATTTTCAGCCAAGATTAAGAATGAATGAACATGTGCTAGTTGGACCGGGAATTAGGGATAATGTATTTTAAATCATTATTCGATTTTCCGGTCTTGCTAGCCGTATAGATGTTGGTACTTTGTCCAGAGACTCGAAGATTTAGCATGATCTCCCTTCACGTAAGTAAAAACCTTGTATTTTTTAGTTCAAGTAATGATTTGCGATTTAAACTATCTAAGTAGTTGAAAGATATTTATGTACATGCAATATACTAAAACGAATCTTCAATTTTTATTTCCAATAGTTCAACTTTCTAACAATAGTACTATCTAGTCTAAAAGTTTGTGCTAGTTATGCTCACCTTTCTATAAAATAGGCTAAGTGCATACCACTCAAAAGGTTGATTCATGTATAAAATTATGCTTTCATAGTCAAACTGCAATGAGTGTTGCACATAAACAATCTAACTCGTATCGTATTGAAATTCTATAAATCAAGTTACTCTACTTGTGATATACAGTAAGAATATTTTGTAGGATTACTAAAAATGTAATTTTTTCTCTAATTGATCTATAGAAAATATAAACTAGTATAATCGTTGCCTAAGATTTATCAAAAATGTGTGGGTAAGAAAAAATGTTCAGATTAATACTTTGTTTGTTTGTGCTTTAAGGTAAACCTGCACGCGGGGGTATCTGCCTAGGATGAGGGGTGCCTTGGTAGGAAGACTTTCTAAGGGGATCTAACGCGTATTCATGCATTTCGTATACGAAAACTTGAGTTTTGGGGGGTATATGGCTAAAGTGATTTTCTCGCAATAGAAAATAAGACTATATCATTATTTGTAAAAATCTTTCTATGGTATAATTTTCTCACTTGCCTAACAGTAGATTACATTTGTAGAAAATGTATGGGTATTCTAAATCCTACTTTAATGTTAAACGGCTACTTAACAAAAATACGGTATACAAAAAATTAAAACTCTTGATTAATTTTTTTTTCTTGATAAATTAAAAACACTTGATTAAAATTTTTTCCTGATAAATTAAAAACATTTGATTAAAAAAATATTTGTTGTAAAATTATATAACTTAAAATTAAAACTTGGTAAAAAATATTTGTTGTAAAATTAATTAGTAACTTAAAATTAAAACTTGGTTAAAAAATATTTGTTGTAAAATTATTTAACTTCAATTAAAACTTGGTAAAAAAAAAATATTTGTTGTAAAATTATTTCACTTAAAATTAAAACTTGGTAAAAAATATTTGTTGTAAAATTAAAACTTGGTAAAAAATATTTGTTGTAAAATTATTTAACTAAAAATTAAAACTTGGTTAAAAAATATTTGTTGTAAAATTAAAACTTGGTAAAAAATATTTGTTGTAAAATTATTTAACTTAAAATTAAAACTCATGGTTAAAAAAATAAAATAAAAATTAATTAACTCTTGATTAAAAAAAAATGTTTAGATAAAAAAGTTCATACACTATCTAAATCATTATTTGTAAAAACTATGCGTACTAAAATCGTTCTATGGTATAATTTTCTCACTTCCCTAACAGTACAAGAAATTTGTAGAAAATGTATGGGTATCCTAAACCCTACTTTAATATTCTAGTAAACTGTTACTTATTAAATATATGCTATAATCTTAAACGGTATACAAAAATTAGAAGTATGTATTAAGCAACATTTATTCAATTTGCATTGGTTCTATTACTAAATGGTAAAGAAAACTAAATAAATAAAAAAATCGAAAAATTAATCAAAGTCCCAATTCATTTTGAAAACTAAAGTATAACACAATACACCTACAATTTTATACCTGAAGGATTCTCGGCCTAATGGACAACAATCATTAGCCTATGAATTCTTTTGTAGGTTGCGCGTTCAAATTTGAAAATTTTTTTCCAAGTCCCCTTATTTCAAAAATATGTCACAATCTGAAAATTTTTCCAAGTATCCTTATTTGAAAAATATCTTAAAGTCTGAAAAAATTACAAGTACCCTTATTTGTAAAATATGTCACAATCTGAAAAAAATTACAAGTCCCCTTATCTGAAAAAAAGGAAAAAAAATTCTTATCAACCCTTCGAACATCCGCTCCCCACATCCGGTCCGACCACTCCCCCCTTCCCCGCTCAGCCTAGGGACAGCATCGAACAGCACCGGCGAATTAACATGGCACCGGCTGAGCAGAACTCTTGATTACCTACTACTCAGAGAATACAGATGTTTATTTATAGTATTTCCTTAATGCAGTTCGTGTTTACGTGGAACTATTTTGAAGAATAGGTGATAAAGTTTCTTTCTCAACCCCATAAAATAAACTCTTAAAAACATTGAAAAGATTTTTTAAAATGTTCGCATTTGGCTGCTGTCAATCGGGCTCCAAATCCATAAACTTCCTCAACGTTGTGAGAAAAAAGTTATTAACATATGACACAGAAATCATTTATCGTCAATAAATATCACAATTTTGTCAATTTGTTCATCAGAATAAAATTTTTGTAAAGTCTTTTTAGAAAAAAAAGTAATAATTGTAATAGCCTAACAATAGCAAAAAGTTTTATTAAATTCAATCATCTTTCATATAACAACTGCCTTTTTTTTTTTTTTTTTTTTTTTTAAATTCAGGTTTTGAATGAATTCAAGGCGATTTTACGTATCGCTTTTTAAAACATGTACTTGGGCATTTTGTCCTGGTGGAGAACTAACTATCCATTCCTAAAATCTCATCGTTTACTTAATTTTCTTTGTAAGAGGGCATAAACGGTGGACGTATGTTGATGAGTTCATAGCAGTATAACGTGCATGGGATAAAGAAATTTTATAACATCAGACCTGAAAAGATTAATGAAGCCTTCAGCGGAGATTTAACTTCCTCTGTACGTGAAACGGAAAGGTGATGACTTTAAGCGTTTTAAACGCACCGGGCTTTTTTTAAACCCATGGCCCTCATTTTCCGCATCGACATGACCCTTTATTGGATACCGATTCCGTCTAAATCGCTAAATTATACTTCTCCAGCGCAATGATAAAAATCTGAGGGCTGAAGCCCTGAGGACACACGCTCCAGACGTCACTGCTTCTGATTGAATGCTTTATAAATTATTATGAGGGTCTTCCATAGGGACACTTGAGGATCAGACCAGAATTTTTTTAGGGCATCTTTTACGGCAAGCACACGACATGTCCATCACAAAGAGGTCATTGCATAACCCCGAGAGTCGGCTCATCCATTTAATTGGCGTGGTTTATCTTGGAGGCCCCCTTGTTAATGGACTACGCAAAAATCGCGTCACACTGTACGTGGAATAAAGGGAGGCCTAAAGTGAAATGCGGCAGCTGTTCGAATGTAATTTATTTATTATATTTTTTTCATTGTTTCTTTATATTACTGTTTTACCACCGCGTTATTAAAGGAGTAGGCAGGTGCATGGCGCATCTGGGGGCTCAAGGGGGCGTGGCTGCCACGCGACGGGCACCTGCCCTCAGTCACGTGTGGCGCATCAGGTAGTTGAAAGGAGGGGGGGGGGGCTCTTGCATCATGGAGCATGGTGCTGCTTCAGCAACGGTAGCGGAACTCCATGCAGTGTTTGGCATCTCTTTCCCCCCCCTCCATAAAGAGAAATCCTGTCTGGGAGTCCGCCAGTTTGCGGATTTTCTTTTGTCTTATAAGAAAAACAAAAATGTGCTGCGGAAATGTTGTCGATCGCTGATCCATGCAGAAGTTATTACTTTAGTGCATTCCTTTTTATACTCAACTCAAAAACATGTCAGCGGCATACTTATTGTCAATGCAGAAATTCGGCCTGTGCTTTTGAAGGCCTTTCTCTAGAATACAGTGGCGTAGCCAGAAAAATTTCATGGGGGGGGCGTGTTACGACTACTGCAACTCACATATATGAATACATGTGTGTGATAAGAGAGTGAAGAATATACATTTTGTATGGCAAAAAATTCCTCATGGGGGGGTTATGACCCC